>JAECUM010010054.1:0-10817 GCA_016617855.1 Megalonaias nervosa
TATATAAACTATTATTATTATTATTATTATTATTATTATTATTATTATTATTATTATTTCATACAATTTCATCATTCTTTATGTTGTAAGATGCATTCATTTCTATTATTTACATCACCTTTGAGAAAGAGAGAGAAGATGGGAGCGTCAATAACTATCTGACTTGCATAGACAAAAGTACCTTGCAAATACATGTATATATGAGCTTGTAGTAGACATATTTGATACAGGAAAATATCTCTGGTCTCTTGAAGACGTTTTCTGTAATATAGAAACAAAATATTTTTTCTTTGCAAAATGTCCAAAATGACCACACATTTTCATTGAGTTTGCAGTGTTAATTTTGCAGCACATTTGGCAATTTTGCAAACGTTTGTTATCCTTTGTAAACTTGAATTTGGGAGTAGTGATTTTTATCTGCAATTTCTACGAAAACAATAATGTCAAATCCTTAAGCATGATACTATGTATGACGATTGATTAATTAGAGATAATGTTAAATAGCATGTGAAGATATGCGCTGTGACCAAAAAGACACTTATATACAAAAGTTAAATTCTATTGTGCAGCAAAGTCTTAGATACTAATCTGCAATTTGGGGAGATTTTTTAAAATGAATGGAACTTTTTGTCAATTTCAGTCTGAAATATGTAACTTCAGAATCTATCGATACATAAATTTTAAGAATTTTGTCTTCCTAAAAACACTGTTCATGCCAAGGACACCAAACACACCTATAAAAATAACAATTTCCATAAAATATACAGATTACACTGTCTTATTCTTTCTCTCTCGCCCAATTTCTTAAGTCTGTATTGACTTCAGTAGTATATCGAACTCGCCTCTATTGAAAGACCTCTGCTAAGTCACTTGTCTTGAGGAACCAGATTTGCAGTGCTTGGATTGACTGATTATAAAGTGTTAAGGTCTGTTATGAAAGACCACATGTATTGAAAGACCATGATTTTTTTTTACAGAAGGGGTAATTTTGTAATATCTATATAAATATTTACTGTACATTTTCAAAACGTACACCAGTTTGTAACCTGAATTCACTCGTTATCTTAAGGTAACAGGTTTGATACATGCCCAAGATGGCCTGGTGTGTCCTTGTGAAAGGCACTTACCGTATATATTTGTTTATGAGTCCAACTGAAAACTGCACAGACCCAGATCTGCCATCATAATGCATAGGCAGAACTGGGTCAGTGTAATTTGTCAGGAATACTCAGTAGAACAAAACCAAGATAAACCTTGAGCTGCAGGTGCATTATGCTAAGGTAGATCAGGATCTTTTGTTGTCTGCCGTTTAATTCGACTTATAACTGAGTCACATAATGCGTTTGCAGATCTGGGTCAGTGCAGTTTGTTAGAAGTAATCATTATTACAAAACAAGATGGACTCTGATCTGCAAGTGGATTATGCTAAGGCAGATCAGGATCTTTGCTGTTTGCAGTTTAACTCGACTTACAACTGAGTATATATGGTAGCTCCCATTTCCTCACTTTATTATACAGCCTAAGGTGTGCTCAAAGTCCAGATAAACAACCAATGAATCATCATCACATTCTTTTGTGGGGGTACCACTTTACCGATCATCATCACATTTCTTGTGGGGGTACCACTTTTCATAAATTTTGTTGTAGCTACAAACAGCGCCTTAGAGGGTGAGCAGACCAAAATTTCAGACCAAAATAAAGCTTCCTACGAAGGGTGAAAAAATACAAGTGTCAATAACGCTAAATCAGGGACGGTAAATAGACCAAAATTTCAGACCGAAATAAAGCCTCCTACGACGGGTTGTTACGACCCTGTAGTTAAATTATATGTGTGTTAAAATTTAAATTCTTCTAATTCTTTTATTTCATTTTTATTTCATTTTTTACATCATTAAATGTAATTATTATTATTATGATGATTATGTTTGCATGGGTCTAATAGTATGTTAGAAACATCGTATTTATTTAAAACGTAAATGTGACTCATGTAAGCACGAGCTTTGTATGATAGTAAATTCGTCGCAAGTAAACATTCAGCAGTAGCTATGTAAATGATTGGCTGATACTTGTTCAGGCTTTCGTAATGTCCAGATGGATTGCGAAATCACACGTGTCTTTCGTGCGTGTGTACATGAAACGACGTATTAGTTTCTTTTATATGCTTAGTTATCGGTAAGAAAGTTCAGTCATAGTGATAGTCATAGTCGTAGTCAGTCATACTTGAGAGTCACATCATAACATCTTACAGAGTTTCTAATACCTTAAGGAAAAGGTATTTCTGTGCTGGAAAGAGGTGTTTGTTCATTCGTACGAGGAACAACATGTGTGTTGTTAGTGGTGGTAGCTGTACTTCATCTACTTTCTAAATTATTTTTCCCTGGAGAACAACCCTACTGGCTTTGGACAAAGACATTTGTTAAAACTATTTCTAAAATGGAGCAGAACAATTCAAATTGTGCTTCACAGTGAAAATTCTGGACATTTTGTGTTAACCTTCGTCTGACGTCATCATCCGCCATCTTGGAACGGAACTGAGGTTCAGACTATATCAAATTAGAACTGTTTGTTCACAGGACTTATGTGTTTTCACACTTTTATGACAATTTTTGGAATCTTCTTCGTAAATCGTCAGTCTTGTTTCACCTATTTACCTTTTCACCGTGTTTTCTAGGGAAATAAATTGTTTTTGTTAAAATTTACAAAGCTTGTTGTAGTCACTCTTTCTTTGTGTTACTTTGAACGAGCCGATACGTAACATAAAAGAAACTGGGGGCTCGTCTGGGATGGATATATGAAATTGGCTGATATATGAAATTGGCTAAAAATTGAAATTTAAATTCCCCTAGTTCAAATCCCATTTTATTTGAAATTTTAGTGAAAACAACAGGCTTTCTTTCACAGTATTAAAAATGGAGAGAATTCTTCAATTTGAAACAATTGTTGAGAATTCGAAATGTCCAAGGGAGAATTGGACTCAGTTATTGCAGAGTGTACTTTGTGGCAAAGCCAAAGATATCTATATGTCCCTGTCAGTACAGCAAAGATCTGACTATGATATGGTTAAGGAATGCATTTTGAAGGGTTACCTATTAGTCCCTGAGACTTGTCGGCAAAGGTTCAGAAACTATAAAAAAGAACCTAGACACACTTATGTTGAATTTGCTAGAGAAAAAGAACAGTTGTTCAAGAGATGGTGCTTGTCTGAGAAGATTGAACATGATTATGAAAGACTCGAACAACTGATATTACTCGAAGAGTTTAAAAACTGTATTCCTAGTGATATCAAAAATCACCTTGAAGATCATAAGGTCAAAACCTTGGAAAAAGCTTCTATTGCTGCTGATGAGTATTCCTTAACTCATAAAGTTCCTGCTGTAAGCAAATCTTTCACTCAGCAGTCCACTGATAGAAAGGTGTTTCAACCAAATATGACTCTCAGTGAAACTCAATCTGGCACAGATTCTAAAAATCAAGCCTCTGAGAGACTTGATTCAAAATCCTTGTCTATTCCTACGTGTACCTATTGCCAAGAAAAAGGACACGTCATTTCTGATTGCTTTGAATTGAAATATAGGCATCAGAATCAAGATAGACCTATCCCAAATGCTCCTATTGCTAAGAGGTCATCACGGTCATGTATTGAAAACAATACATTTGTTGGGTTTGAAAAACCTCAGTCTGATTTTCTTATGGAGAATTTTGAACCATTCATGTCGAAGGGTTCTATATCACTCTTGGGTGATTTGGCCAATCCTATCCCTATTAAAATTTTGAGGGATACAGGAGCTTCTCAGAGTCTTTTAGTTTCAGGTATTTTGCCTTCTTCTGAGAAGACCTGTTCTAATGAGAGTGTTCTCATTCAGGGAGTAGAGTGCGGCTTTGTTAATGTTCCTCTTCATTCTGTTAATTTGTCATCAGACTTAGTTTCAGGACCTGTGACAGTCGGTGTAGTGTCTACTTTACCCGTTGAGGGCATTCATTTGTTGCTAGACAATGACTTAGCTGGAGACAAGGTTGTGGTTAATCCACTTGTAACTGACAAGCCTTCTTTGGATCAGAAAGTTGATCCTATTGAAAAAGAAATCCCTGATTTATTCCCAGCTTGTGCAGTTACCAGAGCTATGGCAAAGAAAGCTCTTGAGAATGATTTTGAGAAGGAGTGTATTCCTTTAGCTGACACATGTATTGGTCAGGCTTTTGATGAGGTCACTTTCACTTCTAATTTGGATCAGTCAAAAGGTATTGATCATATAGTGATCCTCTTATGAATACTCATTCTCTTTTATCTGATCAGGGTGATAAACGACAATCACTTGTCGTCGAACAGGAGAAGGATCCTGAGATCTCCTGTTTGTTTCAGCGGACCGTTAGTGAAAGAGAAGCAACTGAAGTACCTGTCTGTTACTTCATAAAAATGGAGTTCTTATGAGAAAATGGAGACCTCTCGAGGTACCTGCTAGTGACGAATGGTCAGTAAAATATCAGATTGTGGTTCCGAAACCTTACAGACAGGAAATACTTAGTTTGGCCCATGAAACTCCTATGGCTGGTCATTTAGGGATAAATAAAACGTATCACAAGATCTTGACTCACTTCTATTGGCCAAAAATCAAAAGTGATGTGTGCAAGTTTTGTAGATCTTGTCATACTTGTCAGATTGTGGAAAAACCAAATCAAAAGATACCTAAAGCTCATCTGCAACCAATTCCTGCATTTGACGAACCATTCAGTAGAATTATGGTAGATTGTGTTGGTCCCTTTCCAAAGCCCAAGTCAGGCAACCAATATTTGTTGACCATAATGTGTGCGTCAACAAGATTCCCAGAGGAAATTCCTTTGAGGAATATTAAAGCCAAAAATATAGTAAAGACTTTGATAAAGTTCTTTACTCAATTTGGCCTTCCCAAATTTGTCCAATCAGATCAAGGGTCAAATTTCATGTCTGGAATTTTCCAGCAAGCCATGCATGAATTGGGCATTCAACAGTTCAAATCATCTGCCTATCATCCTGAGAGCCAAGGGGCTTTGGAACGATTTCATCAAACTCTGAAAAACATGATGAAATCACATTGTTTTGACACAGGTAAAGACTGGGATGAAGGCATTCATTTACTCTTGTTTGCAGTTAGAGAGTCCGTTCAGGAATCTCTTGGGTTCAGTCCGTTTGAACTGGTATTTGGACATACTGTGCGTGGACCTTTAAAGTTATTGAAAGAGAAAATTCTTTCGAATGAAGAAACAGAACTTAATCTTCTTGATTATGTCTCTGATTTTAAGTCTAAATTGTCAAAGGCTTGTGAGGTCGCAAGAGCAAATTTGCACTCTACTCAATTAAAGATGAAGTTAAGATATGATAAAAATTCAAGGGATAGGAGTTTTCAATCTGGTGATAGTCTTGGCTCTCTTACCTATTCCACAAAATCCTCTTCAGGCAAACTATTATGGTCCATACACGGTTGAAAAGAAAATAAGTGATTTAAATTACATTATAAATACTCCTGATAGGCGAAAACCAAAACAACTGTGTCACATCAATATGTTAAAGGAGTATGTTGAAAGAAATAGCCAGGTAAATCGTGCAATTAATTTAGTTGTACCTGTCCCACCAGCTGAGGATTTGAATGAAGGAATTCAGTTGGATTCTACTAATCTTGGAACAACAAGTCTTCGGAATTCGGAAGTTATGGAAAATCTAGACCAGAAACTTTCTCATTTACAAAATCAAGAAAAAAGTGAACTTAAACAATTATTGTCTAAATATGAACATTTGTTTCCAGACATACCTACAAGGACAAACAAAATTTTTCACGACGTTGAAATAGTAGATTCAAAACCCATGAAACAACACCCATACAGGATGAATCCTTTTAAACAGGAATACATGAAAAAAGAGATTCAGTATTTACTGGAAAATGATTTTATAGAGCCCAGTAAGAGTGATTGGAGTTCACCGTGCATTCTTGTTCCGAAACCGGATAAAACTTTCCGAATGTGTACGGATTATAGGAAGGTGAACAGTGTGACAAAAACAGACTCATTTCCGTTGCCAAGAATCGATGACTGTATCGACAAAATTGGAAATGCCAAATACGTCACTAAATTCGACCTTCTGAAGGGTTTTTGGCAAATTCCACTAACGGAAAGAGCAAAAGAAATTTCGGCATTTGTGACTCCAGATGGACTCTACCAGTATAAAGTAATGCCATTTGGGATGAAGGGTTCTCCAAGTACTTTTCAACGCCTTATGAATATGATTACTTCTGGTCTAGACAATTGTGATGCCTATATTGATGATGTCATCATCTACAACAACACCTGGAAAGAACATCTAGCCACGATTCGGAAGTTCTTCGACAGACTCACGGATGCAAATTTGACTATTAATTTATCTAAAAGTGAGTTCTGCCATGCGTGTGTTACTTTTCTAGGACATATTGTGGGACATGGTCAAATTAAACCTATAGATGCTAAGGTCAAGGCTATTTCTGAATTTCCTGTGCCTGTCAGTAAAAAACAGCTGATGCGATTTTTGGGTATGGCCGGGTACTATCGCAAATTTTGTTCTAATTTTTCTGATATTGTTGAACCTCTGACAAACTTGTTGAGAAAGAAAAACAAGTTTCTTTGGACTGAAAAATGTCAAGAGGCTTTCGATAGATTAAAGGCCATACTTGAAAGTGCACCAGTTTTAGCAGCTCCAGATTTCAGTCAACCGTTCAAACTATCTGTGGATGCAAGTGATGTTGGGGTTGGAGCAGTTTTGCTTCAAGATGACAAAAATGGTGTAGAACACCCAGTGTGTTACTTCTCTAAGAAATTAAATTAAACACTAAAGAAGCTACTCAACAATCGAGAAGGAATGCTTGGCTTTAATGCTAGCATTACAGCATTTTGAAGTTTATATCAGTTCAGCTCCTTCTCCGGTTGTTGTGTTTAGTGATCACAACCCCCTTACTTTCATCAGCAGAATGAAAAATAAAAATCAAAGACTGTTGAGATGGAATTTATTTTTGCAAGAGTACAATCTTGACATCAGGCACATTAAAGGAAAAGATAATTTAATTGCAGATGCACTTTCCCGTGTATAGAAATGTCATTTTCATATACACCTTTGTGTAAATTCATAAGAGTTCTTCTTATGTAAATTTTTTTTACCTCATGTACAGTTTACATCTGGTAAAAAAGAAAGCTTTATTACATAAATTTTTCTTTTTTCTTTATGGGGGAAAGTGTTACGACCCTGTAGTTAAATTACATGTGTGTTAAAATTTAAATTCTTCTAATTCTTTTGTTTCATTTTTATTTCATTTTTTACATCATGAATGTAGTTATTATTATTATGATGATTATGTTTGCATGGGTCTAATAGTATGTTAGAAACATCGTATTTATTTAAAACGTAAATGTGACTCATGTAAGCACGAGCTTTGTATGATAGTAAATTCGTCGCAAGTAAACATTCAGCAGTAGCTATGTAAATGATTGGCTGATACTTGTTGAGGCTTTTGTAATGTCCAGATGGATTGCGAAATCACACGTGTCTTTCGTGCGTGTGTACATGAAACGACGTATTAGTTTCTTTTATATGCTTAGTTATCGGTAAGAAAGGGCAGTCGTAGTCATAGTCGTAGTCAGTCGTAGTTGAGAGTCACATCATAACATCTTGTAGAGTTTCTAATACCTTAAGGAAAAGGTATTCCTGTGCTGGAAAGGGTTGTGCATTCGTACGAGGAACAACATGTGTGTTGTTAGTGGTGGTAGCTGTATTTCATCTACTTTCTAAATAATTATTTTCCCTGGAGAACAACACTACTGGCTTTGGACAAAGACATTTGATAAAATTATTTCTAAATCGGAACAGAACAATACAAATTGTGCTTTATAGTGAAAATTCTGGACATTCTGTGTTAGCCTTCGTCTGACGTCATCATCCGCCATCTTGGAACGGAACTGAGATTCAGACTATATCAAATTAGAACTGTTTATTCACAGGACTTATGTGTTTTCACAACTTTAGAACAAATTTTTGGATCTTCTTCATAAATCGTAAGTCTTGTTTCATCTATTTACCTTTTCACCGTGTTTTCTAGGGAAATAAATTATTTTTGTTAAAATTTACAACGCTTGTTGTCTTCACTCTTTCTTTGTGTTACTTTGAACGAGCCGATACGTAACAGGGTGAAAAAAACAAAAACAAGCGTCACTGAGACTTCTAATCGGGTTATTTTTTGTGTGCGTCAAATATACCCCCCATGGGTGTAGAAAAAAAAAGGTAACGGTCAGGTGTGGTAATTAAATCATTATTATTGATATAATACGCTAACCATGGGATCTCGCACAACTAAGCTAGCTCGACAGCGACTAGAGGCAATTAAAAAATATCTTCCAGTCCGTGATTCTGTCAAACAAAAATTACAAGAGCGTCAGGAGTCTCAGGTGGAATTTACAGAAGGTGCAGAACAGTTATTTAAACCGGTTACGCAAGCTACCGTGGGTCTTCTTCCCACACTGGAGCAAACCGCTAAAGCAACTGGAAAAATAGCAGAAAGAACTAAACAAACAAAAAAGATTCTAAGAGATCTTCCAGGTGAAATAGCTGCGGCTCAACCACAAACACAAGAAATACTTGAGGGTATTGACCAGCTTCGTTCCGAAGTGGCCGATATAAAGGATCTTGTACCAGAAACAGAACCAGAACAAGGAAGAGAGAGAACTGAAGTGAATTATAAATTTACCGAAGATAGTATTGCCACCATAAAATAAATTGACAGCGTGGGTATGTTATATACGTATGCCGTGCGCAGTTTTAATCAAAGAAAAAGAGTTTTGAAACCCGAGTACGCTGATGATGCTGTAAGTCGTGAGAACTGGTACAAATGGATATTTAGCATACACTACGTAGTTGATCAGGCCAGAAATAATGATTCAAAATATATTGCATTTTACAATGGTATAGATAAGCTCCATTCGCAAGTATCTTTCAGTTGATGCCACTAAACACTTGTGTGTTCCTTAGTACTTTCAAGACTGGACTATTGCAACCCAATTCTGTCTGGTTCATCTCAATATCTATTCCAGAAACTTCAAAAAGTTCAAAACACAGCTTCTCGGATCATCCTTAGAGTACCACGATCAGAGCACGCCTCCCCCCTGCTCTGTACCCTACACTGGCTATCCATTCGATCCAGAATTAAACACAAAATTTGTTCTCTATGCTACGTTTCACTGACGGTCTCCAGTCCAACATACCCATCCGACCTCACCCATGTAAACACACCTGCAAGATATTTACGCTCCTCTTCTGACACTCGTATTCTCATTATTCCCACTATGAAAATGAAATCATATGGACAACGTTCTTTTGCATACCAGGACCCAGCAACGTGGAACGAATTGCCCACTGAACTTAGACACAAAGACACAGTGATCTCATTCAAGAGCGCTCTTAAAACCCACCTATTTCAACTGCAAGAACAGACTTAAAGACCTAATAATGTTTCCTTACCTTAAATATTTACAGCATGTTTTCTGTTTTTAAGTGTTGTCAAATGTTGTAAAGCGCTTAGAGCTTCTAATGATTAGGCGCTATACAAAGTCCTTATTATTATTATTATTATTATTATTATTATTATTATTATTATTATTATTATTATTATTATTATTGCACTGTTACAACAACGACAATGTTGTTGTTGTTGTAGGGTTTAACGCCATTTTTCAGCACACGATAGGCTATATATGGCGGCCAGTATTAATGGTGGAGGAAGAACCCGGGAAAACCCCGAAAAGAACCACCGACCCACGAGAAGCTATTGGCAAGCTTTCTCACATACCCAAACAACAACGACAATTACAACGACAATTACAACAACGACAAAAACAACAACCACAGCCAGTATTACAAGAACCAGGCAAAAAATCCAGAAAAGGTCTTGCCACTGACAGTGTAAAAACCCTTCCGTTGCCCGATAAACTTTGTCCCAATAACGTCTTTGTCGATGTTGAACGACTAGAAATTTTGATTGGCGGCAAACGAGCCGGTAATAATTCCCCAGAAATTGTTAATGAAGCAGCTGATATTTGTCAACGATTATTTACAGGCGGTATCATGGACATTAATGTTTATCGGTCTCACATTGATGAAATCGTTGATGATTATTACCACAGTGACTGAGGGTATGCAGTTAGATCAGTGACAAGAAATTAAGATGATCATACATAATGCTCAAAGTGGATCGATCATGGTCAGGGTGATAAATTTGCGATTACCTAAGTATAAAGCGATCTACCTAGATGGACTCGGTGATGTTGTTCAGGGTCTATTCAGAAGGATAGCCCCAAAAGCAATACCGATTGCAAAGCAACTGGGAATGAAAGCTATTGACGTTGTTCGTGATAAAGGTATTAGTGCTGTTGCTGATGTTGTTAGTAAAGAATTCTCAGCAATCAAGGACAGACTACCACAAGTAATACGCAGACCGCAAGGGGTCCGACCGCAGCCAGTAAAATTATCTAGCACCAAAGTTATGCCTGCAAATGTTAGTAAAATAATAAATCAAACTGCAAATTAAAAACTAGCAGAGTTGGCTGGTGTACCCTGTCAGAAAAAAATATAACTGCTAGTCTGATAGCAGGAAGTGGTCTTCATGTTAGACGATAACGAATATAAATGATGTTCAAACGTGTATCTGATCCAGCATTTGACATGGATGGGCCAGTTCTCAAAGATGAATCTGTGTGCGATTATCAATATTATTCTTATGACGCACGAAAGCCAAATCAGCGTGGGCGAATTGAACTACAAGTTCAGGATACAA
>JAECUM010010055.1:0-38475 GCA_016617855.1 Megalonaias nervosa
GTCTTTTGGGGTGGGTGTGGGGAGGGGAAGGAGGGTGTTCAAGAATTCTGGTTTTGATTTTTCTTGATCTTGATAATAATTAAACATGTCTAGTGTATATTTGGTATGTATTTCAGCATTTAAATGGGTTGTAGTCAAATCTGGAAATAGATATCTTGATCAACAGTCCTCAAAGTGGCTTATATTTTATTAAAATCTTTTGTTACAAGTATTATCTGACATTATTTTTGATCTTATTGCAAGAAAATATTTCCTGTTTTATGATAGCCACATATCCTTTTGTTCAGCATGAAAGTCAAGTACTCTTGACTGACACTACAAATCAGTTTGTCATGTAACACTATTAAAGAGTCATACACTAAACTCTTGGTACAGATATGTTGCCTTATTAAGTTGAGCCTAATAGGCATGGGTTGAATGGAGAGACAAGTTTGATTAATTACTTCAGACTTTAAAGTACAGGGTATGAATTTCAATGAAGCATCCCCACAGTGAATGCAGTATGTATGTATGTATGTATGTATGTATGTAGGTAGGTAGGTAGGTAGGTAGGTATGTAGGTATGTATGTATGTAGGTATGTATGTATGTATGTATCCACTAGGGGTACAAGACTGAGAGTAAAAATTCTCCTTGGTGTCAAAACTGGGGTCAAATTAAAAATTTGGGGGTCTCTAAAGCACAAATGAGGGTAAAGAGAAACACTGATGAATGTATGTATGTGTAGGTAGGTAGGTAGGTAGGTAGGTAGGTAGGTATATGTATGTAAGTATGTATGTATGTATGTATGTATGTCTTGGGTGTAACATCACAAGCCAGGCTGTTTAGTGCCAAGTAAGTAGTGTAGAAATTATGGGAAAAATGACCCTTTTATGTCAGTAATGAATATTTGAATTTTAGGATGTCAACTCTTACGATAGGCTGAGTAACCAGGTCACGTGCATTTTGGACCAGATATATCAGCGAGACAATATCTGTGAACTGTGTAAAATTGTACAAAACAACCATAAAGAACAGTTCTTGTTGAAACTGGATAAGCTACCTGTGCATGTGCCATTCAGACAGCAGACTGTGAAAGGGGGTTCTCAGTACAGAACAGTATTCATACACAGATAAGGAACATATTAAACTCAAAAACAATCAACAGATTAATGTTTATATATGAGGAGGATTTTGATTTCAGTAGAGATGAGAATGGAGCAGGAATAGAGAAAGACAGATATTTTATTGTTTGGTAAGTAATCAACTATGTTGATCCTCCACCCCATTTTTTCTACTCATATCTTGTTTTGGTGAAAAGGAGCAGAGGAGACCCTCCCCCCCCACTTCAGATAAAATCTTGGCAGCATTTCTGTGTCATGTCAGACCCACTAGCTATCATATGTCTGTCCAAGAGAATGGATTATTTGTATACCTTGTTAACTGGAATGTCTGCTTCATGAGTTTCTTTGTGTTAATCTTGGCTGCCCATTTCTTAAGTATGTCCCTCAGATGTGGGAGGTTCAGGGTTCGAACCCCGGCCGAGTCATACCAAAGACTTATAAAATGGTACTAACAGGTACCTCGCTTGGCCGTCAGCATTAAGAGGTTAGTGTTAGGACTGGTCAGCCTAGTGTCAGGATAATGTAACTGGGTAAAACATGATGCTACATGTCTGCAGCATGATGCCCCAGTGCTAGACATCACTATAAACTGCCACACACTGCAGACATGGTAGCAATATGACTGAATTTTTTTTTAAAGCTACCTTAAAATCAAAATCACACAACCGTTAAGTATGTCTATACTGACCATATTTGCCATATCATCAGTATGTATGTTGACCTTGATTGTCTCCTTCATTTGAGTACATCTAATGATCATGGTTGTCTCATTCATCATTAGGTCCATTGAACTTGATTGGGTCTTTCATGAGTATGTCTAGTGATTTGGGTAATGTCTTTGAACAATATGTCTGGTGACCTCATTTGGGTCTATCATGAGTACGTCTAGTGATTTGGGTAATGTCTTTGATCAGTATGTCTAGTGACCTCATTTGGGTCTTTCATGAGTATGTCTAGTGATTTGGGTAATGTCTTTGAACAATATGTCTGGTGACCTCATTTGGGTCTATCATGAGTACGTCTAGTGATTTGGGTAATGTCTTTGATCAGTATGTCTAGTGACCTCATTTGGGTCTTTCATGAGTATGTCTAGTGATTTGGGTAATGTCTTTGATCAATATGTCTGGTGACCTCATTTGGGTCTATCATGAGTACGTCTAGTGATTTGGGTAATGTCTTTGATCAGTATGTCTAGTGACCTCATTTGGGTCTTTCATGAGTATGTCTAGTGATTTGGGTAATGTCTTTGAACAATATGTCTGGTGACCTCATTTGGGTCTATCATGAGAACGTCTAGTGATTTGGGTAATGTCTTTGATCAGTATGTCTAGTGACCTCATTTGGGTCTTTCATGAGTATGTCTAGTGATTTGGGTAATGTCTTTGAACAATATGTCTGGTGACCTCATTTGGGTCTATCATGAGTACGTCTAGTGATTTGGGTAATGTCTTTGATCAGTATGTCTAGTGACCTCATTTGGGTCTTTCATGAGTATGTCTAGTGATTTGGGTAAAGTTTTTGATCAATATGTCTAGTGATCTCAGTAGATATACTTACAATGTGGACAACCAAGATTAAAATGAAGAAACTCATGAAACAGACAGTTCCAGTTAACAGGGTATACAAGCTGTGGCTTTTATGAGTGTATTTAGTGATTTGGGTAGGGTCTTTGATCAGTAATGATTAGTGACCTTAGTTGGGTCTTTCATGGGTGATTTGAAAAAGTATGTCTAGTGACCTCAGTTGGGTGTTTCATGAGTATGTCTAGTGATTTGGGTAGGGTCTTTGATCATCATGTCTAGTGACCTTAGTTGGGCCTTTCAAGAGTATGTTTAGTGATTTGGATCTTTGATCAGTATGTCTAGTGACCTTGGTTGTGTCTTTCATCAGCATAGTTGTTGATCTTGTTTGGGTGTCGCTTGACAATGTCAGGTGAAAATGGCTGGGTCTTTAATGAGTATATCCACCTGACTTTGGTCCTGTATTTCATCGGTTTTGCTTTGGTTTAGTGTTTTATGACACTGTGACACAGTTAGCTTGCTTAGTTTCCATGCAATTGGTAGAAAGAGCCCTGCTCAGGAACACACCACACTAGTCATCCCAGTTGATCCAATGATGGGATTTGAACTCAAGCCTTTCAGTCACAAGTCTAGACACTAACCGCTGAGACATCACAGTGATTCATTAGCATGCCTAGTAATGTTGTGTCTTTCATTGATATCTCAATAGATCTTCTTTGTCTATTGACGTCAGTTGCATTTTTGTATCATTATGTGTGTTGAATTAGGTTATCTGTTTCATCAGTTATATCTGTTGACCTTGGTTTTATGTCTATTGATCAAAGTTTTCTATTTCACAAGTTTTTCTTTTGTCCTTGGTTATCAGTTTCATCCAAAAAGTGTACTTAACATGATTGTCTATTTCATTAGGATGTTGAGTTCATGAACTTGTTTGTTTCATTGATATATCTATTTGAACCTGATTGTTTGTTTCGTATTGAGAAAGTTTTAGTTGTCTCTTCTGACCAGAAATATGATTTGACATAAGTCACCACTCAGATCGTTTGGTGACCTTGGTAAAGATGAATGCTGGGCACCAACACATTGAAGCAAAAATTAAGAGATGGATCAAGTTTTTGGTAAAAGCACCAATCTCCACCCCCATCCCCACCCCCACCCCCAGTATGTGTATTGAAATTATCTGTAGCATCTTTTACTGTTGTAATGTATCTGTTTCAGTAATGCATGGTCATAGAACTTGCATTTACAAATAGTACATACATTCCTATACAGTGGAACATTACTTGTCCTGTTTAATTCACACACACACTCACACACACACACACACACACACACTGGTCCTTCATTACAAAGCTCATTATATTCCAGTCTCTATTATAATGCAGGTATCATCATTTATAGCTGCTTAATTTTTTGCACTTGTTTTATTTTTATTGTAATAAGAATGAGTTATGATGTGGTTTTCAGTCCTTAAATGTCTTATTTTTGTTTGTGTTAAGACATAGCTTTGTTAAGACAGATACACACATACAAAACTACTTGTGTCACCATCTGTTACTTAAGCCATTATTCTCCTTCTTCTTCTTGCGTAGAGAAAATGTGCAAAATAGACAGCACTGCATTTTTGCCACCAGTAAATATGAATGTGTTCAATATTCATTGGTTAGCCTGCAGCATAATAGCATCAGCTTTTAATTTTGCACATTTTTTTCTTTGTTTTTGTTGTTGTTGTTGTTGTTGTGGGGCTTAGCGCCATTTTTCAGCACATGATAGGCTATACATGGTGGCCAGTATTAATGATGGAGGAAGAAACCGGGAAATCCCCGGAAAGAACCATCGACCCACGAGAAGCTACTGGCAAGCTTTGTCACATATCCACATTCGCCGAATCCTAGACTAGAACCCACACAGACAGAGGTGAGATGGCAGTGATCCGTAACGGAGAGTGCTTTAGACCACTTGGCCACTCGGGGCCCCTTTTTCCTTTGTAATGTGTGGTGCTATCTATAGTGGGTCACTAGGTCTGTACACCAGAATTCTTAGTCATGTTACGATTTTAAAATTTGGCTTTGATACAGTGTTTCCATTTGTGCAGAAATGTATGTGAACCATATTAGCAGCACTTGTCATGTTCAAAACATCGCCCTGATTTGCTGGCATGTTCAGAAGTTTGCCCTGATGTGTTGGCATGTTCAGAACATTGTCCTGATGTGTTTTCACATTCAAAACATAGCCCTGGTGTGTTGGCATGTTCAAAAGATTGCCCTGATGATTTGGCATGTTCAGAACATTGCCCTGATGTGTTTTCACATTCAAAACATAGCCCTGGTGTGTTGGCTTGCTCAAAAGATTGCCCTGATGATTTGGCATGTTCAGAACATTGCTCTGATGTGTTTTCACATTCAGAGCATAGCCCTGGTGTGCTGGCATGTTCAAAAGATTGCCCTGATGTGTTTTCACATTCAAAGCATAGCCCTGATGTGTTAGCATGTTCAAAAGATTGCCCTGATGTGTTGGTTTTGTTCAAAACATAGGTCTGATGTGTTGGCATGTTCAGAAGATTGCCCTGATGTGTTGGCATGTTCAGAACATACCCCTGATGCGTTGGCATGTTCAGAATCCAAGCCCTGATGTGTCAACATGTTCAGTACATAACCTTGATATGTCCAGTTCACATACAGAAACTGAAGCCTGACACATGTACTAAATTAAGTCAAAGAATGGCATTTGCATCATCTGAGTATCAGTGTTACTTAGCTTCTACTAATTTCTCAATGAATACAAAGAAAAGTGGATATGTGCAATTTTTATGACATGCATGAGTGGTATTCTTTTACAGTTTCCATAGTGATCATGAGGGGTATTCTTTTACAGTTTCCACAGTGACCATGAGGGGTAGACTGTTCTACAGTTTCCATAGTGACCATTAGGGGTTGTTTTACAGTTTCTGTAGTGACCATGAGTTTGTAGACTGTTTTAGAGTTTCCATAGTGACCATAAGGGGTAGACTGTTTTACAGTTTCCATACTGCTGTGAGGGGTAGATCTGCAGACTGTAACAACAGTACTAATATACTTCCAATGCACAGTACAGATCCAGAGAAAAATGTACTGATAAACAAAATTCATGACTAATCATGTGGGATTACAAATTAATGGAGGCAATGGTAATTGGGTTATTTTTATGTAGAAAAAAATTTCATTCTGAGGAAAAACAAAACAGAAAGCTTTTATAAATATTTTGAGCTGTGAAATAACATACTACTGAATCTGTCTGTACATTAGCGTTACTTTTTTGTACTACTAAATGCAAACAGTTGTGAAATTTTTTTTATTTGCAGATCTCATTATTTCTTTGTTATTTTGCTGTAGACCAGTGTAGTAATGCTATTTAAATGTCTTCACAATATGCACCTTCAATATTTGTGTTGTATTTCAATTTTAGCTACCTTCCCAAGGGTGGGTGGGGGTGGAGTGGGGTACAAAAACTTAGTCCAAGAAAGTAGTGGGTACAGTGAAGAAATTTGGTCTTTCTGATAAAGTAGTTGGAATACTGTGATGCAATTTCTTGCTATTAAAAAAATGTTTACAGAGTTGGAATTTGGACTGTATTGGAACCAATGTCTTGGTAAATTTCTTAGTCACAAACTTTGGCATAGTTAAAGCCCCCCACCCCCCAATGTTTGTGTTTCCAGTCAGCCAACAGCCCTTGTGTTTCATTGGTGACCCTAGAACTCCCCCTTCCCCCTTAAAAAAAAAATTCAACTAAAAAAATATTTCTGAAATTGATTTGTGCATCTAATTGAGCTGGTTTAGCCCAGTACATGAAGTGCTTAGTACATTATATATACTAATCATTATAATATACATACATGTATCATGTTTTTAAAAAATAACCTACCTACCTAGCTACCCTAATTTTAAAAACAGTGCAATAGAAAACACATATTTTCTTTTTGGCCTAACAAACTTGAAACAGGGAACTTTGAGATTTTTGCACAGTAGTTGTTATTTTTTGCATCACTTATAAGAATCATAGCAATATGTATTTGCAAAGATATGGTGTATATATATATATATATATATATATATATATATATATATATATATATATATATATATATATATATATCTGAGTAATAAAAATGAGTGTAACATTCATTAGGAAGTACCTGAACTCTTGACATAGATAAGG
Source organism: Megalonaias nervosa (assembly GCA_016617855.1). Classification (NCBI taxonomy): domain Eukaryota; kingdom Metazoa; phylum Mollusca; class Bivalvia; order Unionida; family Unionidae; genus Megalonaias; species Megalonaias nervosa. The sequence continues at coordinate 6,817 of JAECUM010010055.1, forward strand.
CATGGAAATCAGCCCTAATCCTGAAGCATGTAACTTTTCACAAGTCAGCATCCCAGTGATTTATGTAAGCTTCTGTTTGATGAAGATTTCTGCTGCAGTTGCTGTTCAGATGCAGGGTTACTGCTCAGATGTATAATTTGGCAGCTTTGACTATCAAGGTGTGATTTTCTTAGTCTTCCAGCTAACAAACACAGGGAGGGTGTACAGTACTTTACTGTCCGTCTGTACTATCAGCAGAAAGGTAGGTTTTACCATGGTACTACTAATTGGATCTTTTTTATGATGCTAGGTTTATTTTGCATATTTTTTCTTTTATCTTAAAATTAAAAATCTTTGCTAGTATCAGTGCAAGCTGGATATGATGGGAAGAGTATTAGAGATATGTTTGGGAGCATGATGGGAGGAGTGTATTAGAGATATTTTTGGGAACATGATGGGAGTAGTGTATTGAGATATTTTTTAGTGTCATGATAGGAAGAGTGTATTAGAGATATTTTTGGGAGGAAATTATTTGTATATAATGTCCTTGAATTGACCTATCATCACATGTCAGTCAGATTCTAACATTTGACGATACCTATGGACTGCTGACCAATACATACCTATGGACTCACTGATCAATACATACCTATAGACTGCTGACCAATACATACCTATGGACTGCTGACCAATACATACCTATGGACTGCTGACCAATACAAGTCCTTTTAAAAGTATAAAATATTATAGAATCACAAGTTTGTGTGACATTAGTTTTTTCTGTGTGTTTGTCTCTGATCTGGTGATACATGTCAGTGCATTAGGTATTTTAAATCTCAGTGGGAAACAGCGAAATATAGATAATTCAAATATGAACTGTGATGACGGCATTATTTACAGTATACTGTCATTGATGAGGAACATTTATAATCCTGGTGAAATCTTAGTAAATTTACTGGGACATTATTCATTTGCATAAATCCTTTCTCTATGTTCAAACAAGTACACAACCCCTCCCCCCGCCCCCCTCCGAAAAAAGTTTTGATCATGGCTTGGTGGTAGAAAAGGTACATTGCTTGTTTTTTTTGTTTTGTACCATTAAGGTGTGAAAAATAAGAACCAGAAATCTAGTTATTATTGAATCTGTTTATGTTAATATTTGTTTGGCAGTTTTGGTTATCTGTCTGAGCAGAATACTGGATACTGTTACAGTTATCGATTTAATGCCATTTTCAGCACATGATATGCAATACATGGCAGTATAACTGGTGGAGGAAGAACCCGGGAAAACTCCGATAAGAACCACCAGCCCACAGGAAGCTACTGGGAAGCTTTCTCACATACCCATATGTGCTGAGCCCAGAGGTGAGGTGGCAGTGAGTGGTAAAGGCAAGCACTTTGACCTCTAGACAGATGCTGTATATTTCTGATTTCGATATGATCAACTCATTTTTTAAAACCTGTTCGCTTATGTTTTTCTTAAGCATCTTGTCAAGTAGCTGTCCATTTTGGACTAAACATACTGATACTTGTGTCTTTTTCAAATCTTTGATATTTGACATTTGTATTTGTGTGTTTGACGGTGCTGTGATGTTGAAAGGAAAGGAATATTCTACATTAGTTTTGTAGCATATTTTGATCCAATTGAAGGTAGGGCAGGATTATCTATACCTATAGATATAGATAGAGATTATCTATACCTAATTATCTTAAGCAGAAATGCATGCCATATTGAAGGAATATTTGTGGACAATTGGAGAAGTAAATTTTACTGCTTCTTTGATAACATTCCGCTGCTGAAGGTAAACTGCAGTTAATTCATATGTTACAAATGAATAGACTTGAAAGTGCAAAACTTTCTATGGTCCAACCTAAATTTACCTGGACATATTTCTGGAACGTATTTATATTATGTTTTGTGGAATTTATACAGTGTACCTGTAAAATTTTGCCTAACTTTGTCAAACAGAATATATGGATGATAGTACTATATGTTTCTGGATTTTATTCATGCAGTAGTGGTTCAGAATGTTGTTGAGGTGTTTTCTTTATTTTTGTCTCGTGTTGATTCATTTGGTCTTTGATTCATTTCTTTGAAATCTTTTATCGTTCATTTACATTGTGGCATAATATATGCAGTTTGTGATGACCATCATGTTCCTTTTTATAAACTGATTCACTCTTTTGTGATGCAGTCTAGATTGTGCCTAACATTGATCACATTTTTCCTCAATTTAATGTTTTATTTCATCATTTGTATATAGATAGCCATGACAAATACAAGCAGTTGTTATTGTCTGCTGTTGTTCATGTTACTGGCTAGATATTATTTAGAAAATTCTCTCACTGATATGGATCTATTTAATCTTACGTTGTTAACGAATATTACACTTGGTAATGTCCGTTGGTAGAATAAGATTTAATGGTACCCAACAGCCTAGCTGTTACTGGTTACTTGAATGTAGAACATAGGAAAAATATAATTTGAAAGCCACTGCTGTACAATAAGAGTGACAAACACAATAGTTGCAGAGGCAGGTCATATAAAGTTTTTGTATCATCTGTAGAGCATCAGAGCAATGCAAAAGGTGTATAGTCACTGGAGAACATTATTCAACGTGTGCTAAAGAATAAGTTGAAAATTAACAGCACGACTGTCAAATAAATCCTGGGATTTGTATTTTTTCTTGTGCATTTCATTTTAAAGATTAAAAAAAACCATACATTTGCCCACAGGAAAATATACTGTGTACATATATACAACATTTGCTTGTTTCATTATTACAAAAATAAACCAATTCTGAAACACTTATCTTGTGAAGATTGGATGACTGAAACTGTATTTTCAGGTACAAACTCAAAAGGGATTAACAACATGTAGATCATAGTGTGAGCTTCACCAGTTAAACCATGCCAGTCCACAATTAGGTGTCACATTTCAGGTACACTCTTGAAAGTATAGTGCTCAATTTCACCTGTACAACTGGGGTTAATTTACCATAGAATACCTGGAGATTAAAGATTTCATTATTGTAAAGGTGTTGGCTGTTAGCTTATTTACTTGGTATTATTGAACAGCAGATTTTTTTTTTTTTTTTTTATAGTGAAAAACCTTCTACACTGGTTATTGCTATCTAACAGACACATGGATCATTATAAAGAAGTGATCACCTCTATGTAACAACCATGTCTTTATAGAGATTACAGTGATTGCCTCTTTATAATAAATACTTTTTAAAAAGGGACCAGGTTTACATATAATTATACCTACAGTATAACAGTTGTGTCCTTGTATAGATCAAGCACAGTAAATTCTGTCTACATAACATAAACCTATGTTTAAAAATGAGGTACAGTGATCATCTCTGTAGAACAGTCACCTTTTTTATAAAGATCTCAGTTATCACCTTAATATAAAATTCACCTCTTCATATAGACCAGGCACAGTGGTTGACCCGGTATAAAATGTTGATCTTTGTATCACAGCCTTTATAACAGCTTGCTCTGTGTCAAGATCTGCACAGAAATTCTCTTCCTATAACAGTCACCTCATTATAAAGATCAGGCACAGTAATGACGTCAGTTAAGCATCCACCTCTTTTTGAAGATCTGCAGTTATTTGTCTGTATAAGTTACTTCTTTATAGTGATTAATCACAGATGTCAGTTGTATCCTGTATAACAGACACCTTGTTACAAAGACCTGTAGTGATTGCCTCAGTGTAACAACCACCTCTTCATAACAATCAGTGGTTGCCTTTTTATAACATTTACCTCTTTATAAAGATCTGTGGTTACCTCAATAAACAGTTACCTCTTTACAAGGATCTGCACATTGATTGCCTCTCTTGAATGGGCGCCGCTTTTTAAGGATCTGCACATTGAATTCATCTATTTAATATTTGCCATTTTATATAGATCAGTGGTTGCCTATCTATAACAGATACCTCTTCATAACGCCTTGCAAAGTTACTGCCTCAGTATAGCTAAATGATTAAATTACATTGACACTAACAATAGACAGTAGTAGGTGCACTTTCTGATTTATTTTTTTGTGAAAGAGGTCCTCCAGTAGGGCACACACTGTGCTGAAAGAATGGAATTAGACACAAATTACAATTTATTAAAGCTTACTTCCATGCATAGAAGAACATAGACACCTAAAGAGTTTCTGTCTTAATGTGTGGTACGGAAATATCATTGTACAGACACCAGATGAACCAAGTAAGATAAAATGAGTGTGTAATAAAATCTTGAGAAGAAGTTACCTGTGAACAATTAAGGAAATATATGGTACAGATTCCATTGCCAGTTAAGGAGGTAATGCATAATTGTTGGTTTTGTGATTGATACAGGATGTAGATGAAAGGAGAGTGGGGAGATTAGAATATCAGTCTGATGCATGGATGAGCATCAGTCAGAATATTGTAAACCAGTCTGTTTGTTAAAATTCAGATGTAACAAAAAATAAATTTGTAAACTTCCAATGATAAGTTTGGATGTTTCAGATGATTCAAAAACCATTCAAGGTATCTCTGTGAAACTCGGTATACATATTAGACTCTGGGACATATGTGCCTTTTGCTATAGATAGATCCCAAATGACATCATCAGCAGCCATATCTGTGGTATGCTGGCAACTTTGCTCTTCATTTTTTATGATGTTTGGGAGTTTAAATAAATTTGTTATATCTCAAGATACTGTTACAAAACATACATAAAACAGAATGCAAATCAGGCTTTCTGTTAGTAGCTATATTTGTAATTTATAAATTGTTTATGCATCAGTGTGCCTTGTTCAGAATGGTCACTTTTGGTAGTCACGTATAGGAGGAAGTGCCATGTTTCCCATCATACAGGTAAAATGGGCAGAATATTGTCTGCTAGTGATTTATCAGGAAGCATCTATTGACAGTTCTTTACTTTCAATATTGTTGTGTTTGCATCCATGTTTTGTTCATCCATCAATCCATCAGACCCAGTGAAACAGGCATTTTTTTATGTGAACTTATTTAGAAACTTTAACTTTATGATGATGTACCACCCGAAAAATCTTGGCTGTTTTGAGGAAATGTTTTAATTTCTATTCTGTTTACCTTTTACATTGTTTAAACATCATTACCTTTTATCTTTAATTTTGTTGTATATGTTTACATTTATTTGGAATGGTTTATCTGCCTTCAGTATATTTTTGCAGTTCTTTAATTTTACATTGTTAAAATTATAATTTTAATCAGTAACATATCGCTACTACTGTGATGAGGTGCCATTAAACATACATAGCGTGCATACACACAGACACACACACTGGAAAGTCATATGGACATGGTTGATTTACCAGAAGACTAATTATGATATATAGTTGGTCCTGAATGTAAGTGGTATGTTTCTGATAGGTATTGGCTTGAATGTATCAATGTATAAGCCTAAAATAGGTATGTATTTGATAAGTATGGATGTATCAATTTGTAAGCCTAAAATAGGTTAGTATCTGACAGGTTTGAATGTATCAATTTGTAAGCCTAAAATAGGTATGTATCTGATAAGTATGGATGTATCAATTTGTAAGCCTAAAATAGGTATGTATCTGACAGGTTTGAATGTATCAATTTGTAAGCCTAAAATAGGTATGTATCTGACAGGTTTGAATGTATCAATTTGTAAGCCTAAAATAGGTATGTATCTGATAAGTATGGATGTATCAGTTTGTAAGCCTAAAATAGGTATGTATCTGACAGGTTTGAATGTATCAATTTGTAAGCCTAATATAGGTATGTATCTGATAAGTATGGATGTATCAGTTTGTAAGCCTACAGTAGGTATGTATATGATATTGTAAGCCAAGTCCAGAAAGTTATTATCATAATTTAAATATTTATAATACAGAGGTTGCAGATAGTCTAAACTCAGTCTAAAAACTATTCAATAAACGCAATAGAAAGAAGGCTTTATTAGGTTTAGTGGTTTGAAATTCGCTTGTTTCTCAACTTGAAGCATTTTGATTACCATAATATTTTCAGGTAGCAAAAATAGGCTATTTTAAATGCCCACTTGCACATTTTGTATCTTGACATACAAATTTAAACACACTTCCAAATGTATCAATATCTGCAAACTTTTAGTTCATTTTTTTCAGCTAGCATAATCAGACTTGTAACTATCAAAATGCTTGCATGCTAGCATAATCAGACTCGTATTTAGCAAAATGATTGCATGCTAGCATAATCAGATTTGTATTGAGCAAAATGCTTGCATGCTAGCATACTCAGACTTGTATAAAACAAAATGCTTGTATGCAAGCATAATCAGACTTGTAACTAGCAAAATGCTTGCATGCTAGCATAATCAGACTTGTAATTAGCAAAATGCTTGCATGCTAGCATAATCAGACTTGTAATTAGCAAAATACTTGCATGCTAGCATAATCAGACTTGTATCTAGCAAAATGTTTGCATGCTTGCATAATCAGACTTGTATTGAGCAAAATTCTTGCATGCTAGCATACATTTGAAGCCCTGGGATAAAATCATAGGCATCTGTTAGTTTTTTCTTTTTTACACCATTTACCTTTACCAGACTTTGTTAATTGCATGTATTCAGGGAAGAAGCCTGTTGATTTTGGGGTCAGAAGGTCAAAGGGTACTGTGACTGAAAGAAGAATAATGATATAGAATGGCGCTTCTACTTTTTACCTCTTTGATACTTCTCATGCAGTGACATTAGTTTCTAAAAATAGATTTTTGGACAAGGCGAACCAGCATAATGGCAACCAGTGATACTTTCCATATTATTATTCTTATTGAAAACGATGTACCAGGCGCTAAATTTGTTCATCCGAATATAGATGAGCATTCCAATATTCAATTACAGCGATGGTTAGAATGTTGAGGCCTGCCCAAAAACGGAAAAAGAAGCATACTGCTTAAAAGGTGAGTCAAAACAAATATATGTCGGGACCTGCTGTATTTATGTTTCCTGGACTACGGTTGTTTCTTGAATCGTGCATTTTGTATATTGTATTTTCAATACTCTACTGTATGCAGAGTGTTGTAAATAACAGAGATGTTGATTTTTTTCCTATCTGCAGTATATTTTATGTATACATTAATCATACAAACCAGAAGTCACTTTGACATGTGTTTGATTTATAACTGTACATTCTTGTATGGTTTTGTACTGTTTGAAATAACAAGGCACCACAAAACACACACCATTACATTGATATTTAAATTTACAAGTGCAGTTTATTATTGTTGTTATTATTGTTGTTATTTTTCCAGTGCTTATATTATCCTTTCATTATTGATATTATTATTATTATTATTATTATTATCGCAAATAATCCCGGTAATTTTGTCATAATTGCATGCATATGTAAGTAATAAAAGTTACTGTCATCTGAATTTTTTTTTTGCTATTATTATTCTTCTACTCATTATTATTATTCTTCTTCTTCTTCTTATTATTATTATTATTATTATTATTATTATCATCACAAATAATCCCAGTAATTTTGTCATAATTGCATGCATATGTAAGTAATAAAAGTTACTGTTATATGTGTTAATGATTATTTGTGCTATTGTTATTCTTCTAATTATTATTATTATTATTATTATTATTGTTGTTGTTGTTTTTGTTGTTGTTGTTGCAGATGGCTGCGATGAATGTTCCCTGGTGTGACTGTGTGGTTTAGTCAGATGTAGACTGTGTAATTCTTAGGATCAGATTTGATGAATCTTTTTGGAACAGTATAATAATATTTGTCCGAAAACAATACGGCCGCAGCTGGGGCATTGACATCATGGTCTGTTTTTAGCACAAGGCTGAATTAAGTACAAGCGCCATTTATGCTGGAGTTTGCATCCAGGCAAGGAAATTGAAAGTCAAGGGGTTAATTTTTTGCCACACTGCTTGGCTGCCAGTGTGGAGATAAATAATGTAACCCTATGAATGGGATTTCCTTGTCTTGGTACAAGCTCCAAATAGATTATTTTTCTGGCTTAATTTCTTCTTTCAAAATTAAAGTCACCCTGCAGTTTTGCAATATAGTGTTGCAAGGTTTTTTCCATACTGTGGGCCATGGATAGCTGGGAGTGGGGGGTGGGAGGAGGCAAGGGGTTATTCTAAGGGAATCTAAAAGTAGAACTATTAGCAGGCTTGCATTTAAAGAAGTGGTACATTGATTTTTGGGTCAAAGGGTCATATAACATAAATACTGTGACTAAAACAAAAATGGGTTTTTGTACAATAACTTCTGTTTTTGGGGTCAAAGGGTCATATAACATAAAATACTGTGACTAAAACAAAAATGGGTTTTTGCACAATAACTTCTGTTCTGGAGTAAGTTCCTTGACCAAACTTTATGACCAGCTTTCCTTTAGTGAACATTGAATTCTTTAGATTTCTGGGTCTAAAGGTCAAACATGGCAGTAAATCTAACAAAGTAAATAACGATTTTTGCACAGTATATTTATTGCAAGATAGCATACCTTGACCTTAGGTTAAAGTCATGTAGTTGGTGAATATTCCCCTCACCTCCCATGAAATAATATACATTAGTATATACCTAGAGGACTATTAAACATGGGTGGGTGTATAACACACCGTTGATGGTACTCTTGCTGCCAGAAGGAGATGGCATGCTGATAAGATGTTGGTGTGGTGGAAATCTGTTACATGTGGAAATTTACCAAGCAATTGATCTGACACATGGGTTATGGTCCCTAAGCATGATGTGGCCATAATTTTTATTACTTGATAAAACCACTGTATGCCAGCATGAGGAGATAAAGTTAGCATAGTTGGTATTTTTATTTATGTAATCCAGCTGCATTTTGTTAACTCAAAGATGAGAAATGTATATATCCACTTATCCAGCTGGTGTTTGCAGTCAGAATGAGGATTGGCATTGGTTCACATTCTTATTGAGCAAAACTTAGATATTGCATACAGTGAAACCTGCCCATAAAGGACAGTCAAGGGACCACAAAGTTATCTTTTGTGGACATTGCCCTTTATATAGAGAGGTAAAATAAAAAAATAAAATAAAAATAAAATAAAAAAATGTAAGAGGCTTGACCGATAAATGGTCTTTTTAATGAACAGATGTCCTATATATTGAGGTGTCTGTTAAAACAGGTTTCACTGTTCTCCAGGATTAGTAAAAATGTATATAACTGGGGCTTGACATGAAGTGATTGCCTTGAGACGTTTTCAGTTATTGAAATTTCACACTCCACTTGAAAATACTTGATCTGCATGAGGTTGTGCAGATCTGCAGAATATAGGTAAAGCTGGGTGTAAAACTGTTTAAAATTGCATGTGTACATACTTAGGTGATAACATTGTATTTGGAAAATGGTTTACACCTTCTCATTGTATGAGTTTAATAGGATTTTCATAAGCTTATAGATATGGTCATAGATTATGTAAGAATAATTATGGTGAATGGTTTGCAAAAGGTGAATGTAGTGTCTTTTGTTTGTACATCTTACCCCCCCCCATCTATTTGATGTAAATATTCAAGGTTGCCTTTCTTTGGTGTAATTGTTTAAAATGACAACTTAGTTGTATCAGTTTCAATTTTGAACACATTGTAATGACTCTTGCTTGACATTTTAGCAACATTAAAAGGGTAATGGGTTTCTGACAAATAAGCAAACATGGATATATCTGATTATGAAATGTACTGAAAAAATGTCATTTTCAGGTCTTGATTTTCTGCTGCTTTTAGTGTTATTATTTTACTTCTGTAATTAACTGGATTCACCTTAATACTTCCATGATTAACGGGATTTAGATCAAACTAATTCTTTATAAAACACATTTTTTCTTTCACAAAACTATACAATGGAATTTCACACAGCAGCTTATTGAATTCTACTCCATTAAGAGCTTTTAGAAATTGATTGTTGATTGACAGTAAGTTGAATTGCTACTGTAAAAAATATGTGACACCAAATTAATGGGTATTTCCAGTAAAGAGTTGGCAGGTAAAGTTTTATTTGATCAGGTTCCCATATAAGTCTTAGGAGATCAAAGTTAGTTGTTGTTCCTAGCATATTTTCTTTCTAATTTGTGCCTAGGCTTGATATATTTTGTTGTAAAGGTACATATCATGTACTGACACATCAGGACACAAAGCAGTATTGCTAGAGACTAATGTAATGTCTATAGTACAGACCCTGGAGCAGTTGTTCGGTTGTTGGGTTTGAGATAAAATCCTTGAGAAAAGCTTTCACACCTTTTTCTGTTGCTTTGTTTTTGACTGTAGAGAGTTTAATCAGCTGATGAGGACAATGACCAAAAAAGTTTAGCTGGCACTACCACTGTTAATTGTCTGATAGAGAAATAATTGCGTAAAGTAGACCTAGTCACCTTTGAATTAAGCATAGTTGGCATCATCTTTATTGATTGTCCAACAAACAAATGATCTGTAAATTAGATCTAGTCACCATTGAGTTTTACTGTGTCAGGATGTTTATTTGGTGCTTTACTGGATTAACATATCAAAGATAAGTTGATATAATGGCACTGAAGAATTCCTGTTTGTTCAGAGTATGTTCTGGTTAGAACCTTTGAGCTATTGGTCTGGCAAATATGGGGATTTCAGGAACTTTGAGACAGGTAAAAGACCATGAGGAGATAAGGAAAAATTTCTCACATAGCTAGTTATTTTTGGATTCAGAGCTGTACAACCATTTAGTGTTAGGTACGAGAAGTGAAATTTCTTTCGTCAGCATCTAATGCTGCCAGTGGCTGAGGGGAAATTAGAGCACATGTATGCACAGAAGATATTAACTAATTTTCTCATGTAGATCATTTTCATTTTGTGTGAAATACGGTTGGAAAAACATGTTTTTGGTTCCTTCTGATTGCATCCAAACACGTCTGTTTCAGAGAAATTTTCATTTTGCCCGATTCAAAGATGTTTTTGATTGGCTGTTTTGCCAGAGCATGAGTAGGTGGTTGAAAATTCGACATCTTTTGTACTTTATTTTTTATGTTGGACTTGTGATTTTGTGTCCTGGATTTCTATCCAAAATGTCAAGCCTACCATGTGGCAGTGTTGCATCTCTCCATGCACAGTTTTGACTCGTCTGCTTCAGATTCACTGGCAGAAAGTATAAAGTCAGCCTAAAAATAATCTGGTCTCAAAAAGGATTTTTTTTGGTGGGGGCTGTATTTGGTAATATGAGTAGAAACTCAACATTACTTTGCATTATTGTAGAGCTACCTCTTTCCCCATTTCTGTAATACCACCCACTTACAGGTGTCTTGAATTGAGTTGATGGCACAGAGCTGGGAATGATGGTACTTCATCTTGATGCAAAAGTGTGGAAATAATGATGTAATTAATATATTAATGCAGTGACATGACAGCTGGGGAAAGCTGTTAGATAGCTTTTTTGCCATAGCAGTAATAAGAGCAATGACATATTTATAGTAGTAACATCTAACAGCATATATCGTTTAGCAGTTTTGATGGATTAGGTGCGGAGCTACTGGTACTCTTCAATTTGGGAAATATTTATTCTCTGTTCTTAAAGTTGACGCTAGTGCAATTACTGTACAAGATAAATGTTTACATGTACAATGGTATTTTTGATAAACATTTCATGTATATGGTTCATTTAATAAACACCTTTTGCACTACACTCTATTTGGTCGTTATTCTTCTACAGAAATAGTCATGCAGCGGTTTAGTGGCCAGTGTGCCAGATGTGTAAGTGAAAGGGTACAGGTTTGAATCTACCACGGGATTAGCCTGGGTTGGCTGCTTATGTGTTCTCTTTGCTTGTGTTGGTGTGCTGTAAAATACCACACTGAACCCAAACTATAATGATGCATCTGGGAATTAAAAGGTTTTGTTTTTTATCCGCTGTTGATGCGGAAGTGGTACTTCTACTTTGTGGTGTATAATGTTGGACCTAGAAATTTTTTATTTTATATTTTAATTTTTTTTAAATGGATGATGGGTTTGGTTTGGTTTGGTGCTTTATGGCACAGCAACACAAGTAGGGTTTTTTAGCGCCAAGACAATTGAAATAACGGCTGGCTCACTACCCAATGATCTCTGGGAGATGGATGTTTTCATACAATGACAAGGGATTCAAGCATTATTGATACTGGAAGAATAGACCTTTCCAAAATGATTTCCTTATCTCATTACCAGTAACCAATCTGGTCAGTAAATGAAAGCCTAGCATAAGTAGTGACCAGTAGATATTGTTACATCATGTTGGACAACATGTGTTGGGTATGGTTCCCATAACATGAACTGAAACATAGCAAATGTATAGGAATTTGCAGCTGCAGTAATTAAAAAATTATGGTTTGATTTGCTCAAATTTGAGATTTTTCTTATGTGTACTTAGCGTAATAGGTCTGCAAAGTGACATAATTTTTTTATACATTTGAAAACATTTTCTTATGTAAATGAATGTGGGCAGGGCATGGAGCAGAGCTTATTTTAGTTTTACTAGGGAGGTTCATGTGTATGGTATAATCAAGCAAGACCCACAGAGTTTAAAAAAAAAAAATCTTGGTTAACTTGGATAGCTTGAAAGGTATTTGTGGAATTTGGCTGAGATTTTACATGTGAGCTTATTTTGTACTTATTTCGTTAAGTCTAAACTTGTAAAATTCTTGTACAAAAAATATTTTCTAATAGAAAAAAAGATGAGCTGGTCACATGTAAATAGTGCAACTTATAGTGTACATTGTAGATTGTATGGTTAACCTAGATACCCTACCTGGTTTAGCAAAAGTCTTCTGTCTTGCCTGGCCACAATGATGGTTTAGAAATTCACACCAAGTTGGTGATTTAATTTTTTTTATTGTTCTTAGGAATCTCCATTTGAGATTGATTGATGAGGCATTCCCGTGCTGAAACATATTTCAGTTGCGTTTTTTTAAAATTTTCGCCTATTTTCATACTAGTTTATTTTGCTATAAATTTTATATAAAAGGGAAATTCAAGGAAACTTTAAATGAATGACTTTCTTTGGACTATTTTGTGATGATGACAGTGTTGTTTTCTTATATTTCTGCTGGTAGTATTCTCACACCATCCCAATTGTTTGTAACTCCCTACCAATTTTAAAAGCAAAGAATCAGAAGATTTAAGAAAATGCACAAAACTTGGCCATTTCATTCATCAGTTTATAAAATTGGTCTTAAACTAAATAATAGAACAGAACAAAACCAACATGTTTTGTAAAATTCAGCAAATAATTTATTTCCCTAGAATACAAAGTGAAAATCGAAAAAGAATTTACAGTATTGTGATTAAATCCCAAATAGCATCAAAAGTTCTACCAACAGTCCTAATGAATAATGTTCTAATTAAATTCCACTGTGCTTGAAAAAAGATCCATGATATGTCTGTAGTTTTGAATGTACTAATGTACCAGTGCGCTGAAATGTCATGATGTGCTAACAGTCTTCTAATTAATCACAGGAATATAATCCAAGATGTCCTTGTCTGTATTCACTGTAATTCCAAATTAATATTTCTGTCCAAGAATATTAAAGAATACTTTCCAGTGAATAATAATTTGAATAAATAAAATTCATCCAAATCAAATACTGAACTCAACAATAAGACTTATTCCTGCTTCAGATGTTATCACAGGAATGAATAATTTTCAAGTAAACAAGATTATAAAAAAACTACAACAAAAAAGAAGAGCCAGGATATAGGTCAAAAGTTCATTTCTAGAAAAATCTAAGTTGTAGCAAAGACAAGACCTGTTACTAAAATTGTAATAAAGAATGTGGTACAACAGGTTGTTCCATGGGGAATACCAATGTCCTAGACCCAAGCCCAAATAAATATGTTTACTTTTATTGACAATGATCCTGATATTTAACCCATACCCGTAGGGAAATATTAACTATGTATTATTTGTTTACCAAAATAAAAGTTACTGATTGGGTACAACATGAACTTGATTTTGGACAAGGTCAAGTCCAAAATACAATTATACATCCCATACAATCATACATACCATACAGTCATGGAGAAAGAAACCCTAACAAACAATACAATATACATGTACATAACAATAATTTGTAAACAGATTGTCGCCAGGTGGTCCGTAACACTGTCAACTTGTTGGCATTTCTAGTTTCTGTTTTAACACAGTTGCTATTTTTGCATGTATTAGTCTGTTTAAAGCAGCAGATGTGATGTAGTTCACTGTCTTAGATAATCTCAATAATTTCATCCTTTTTATTTACTCAGATTTATTTTAGATATATTCAAACTAGACATGGCAAATATTGGACACTGACACTTTTTATTTGTAATGGTCTATTCTAGAAATCAGAAATGGACTGTGAGCAGTGTCTGTTTGTTTACATTGAGAGCTTTCGTTTGGTTTGAAACAGAAGTAAGTTGACGATGTTAGTAAACCTCCCCCATGACAATCAGTTAGGAATTACAAATTTATGAATAAAATTACTGTTTTGTGCATTTTTCTTATCCTTGATGCTTTTCTTTTTTAAATTCAGTGTGGGGGTTCTATTTTGTGAATTTTATTTTATGTTAGTGTGCTTGATCTTTATACATGATTAAGGATGGTGTTTTGGTGTGTACCTGCTCCTTGTCTTGTTATTAAGTTATAAATAGATTGTTTATTTGGGTTTGAGTTCAAGACCCCACCTTGATTATGACCATAGAAGATTCTAGAAATGAATTTGTTTGACAGTTAAGGAGTAATTTTCCTTTAAGATGATTGAGTTTTTAAAGTAAAGGTTATTGCAACATTGGGCCTATGGGGATGTATATATGTTTGAGATCAGCAAGCTTATTCATTCCTCCTTTAAATTTAGTATGTAGAAGTATTTAAAGTTGTGTTTAGATATCTTTTATTTAAAAAATATTCATTGGAATTACAAAGTGCTCTTTGGCATTTTGGACTAATTCACTGTTTTGGAATTATTGTGAATTCATTCAAAGACATTCTGGATTATATTGCTGTGATACATCAAGACTGTTGGCACATCAGCTCATTCAGGAAGATTAGCATATCAGCACATTCAACACTGGAATTCATTCAGAATACTCACTTTTTTGGGCTTGTGGTAGAACTTTTAAGATTATTTTGGATTTTATTAACAATACTGTAAGTTCCTTTTAAATTTTCATTTTTTATTCCTGTGAAATAAATTATTTGTTGAATTTTGCTAAACTTGTTGCGTTTGATTTTCCTGTTAGTTGAAGACCATATAGTAACATTACAAACAAATAGCAGAGTGTGCAAATACAATTGTTCTTAAAGATGTACATGTCCTTTGATATTTCAAAAGTCTGAATTATTGGCAGCAATTCTCAATTCTAACAGAAGATAAACTAATTATTCTGTAAAGAGAATGTAAGAGGTATGGCTATGAGAGATGCAGTTCTTAGATAATACAGGAGTCTTGCAGAGCATCTGATTTCATCTCTTATGTGGCAGTATGGATCCATCATGTATATGATTGATATATTCTTTTAAATTTTTCATGCTGCCTTTTAGAGGTCATGTAATACATTTATTGTTTGTTTGGTATGACTGATGCGGGAGGTTGCAGGTTCGAACCCAGGCTGAGATATACCAAAGACTTATAAAAATGGTACTAACAGCTTCGTCGCTAGGTGCTCAGCATTAAGAGCTTAGTGTTAGGACTGGTCGGCCTCAGGTGTCCAGATAATGTGACTGAGTGGGACATGATGCTACATGTCTGCAGCATAATGCCCCAGTGCTAGACATGACTATAAACCACCATACTGCCGACATCATAGCAATATGACTGAAAAATTGTTAAAGCTACATTGAAGATCCAAAACCACACAAAAAACACACTATGTTTGGTATTATTGCACTGTCTCATAGAGGTCCTGTAATACATTTACAGTCTGTTTGGTTTTATCCCACTGCCTCATAGAGGTCCTGTACTATATTTAAAGGTTTGTTTGGTTTGATCCAACTGCCTCATAGAGGTTCTGTAATGCATTTACAGTTTGCTTGGTATGATCCCACTGCCTCATAGAGGTCCTGTAATAAATTTACGGTTTGGTATTATCCCACTGCCTCACAGAGGTCCTGTAATACATTTACAGTTTGGTATTATCTGACTGCCTCATAGAGGTCCTGTAATACATTTACAGTTTGTTTGGTTTGATCCCATGGCCTCAAAGAGGTCCTGTAATACATTTACAGTTTATTTAGTTTTATCCCATGGCCTCATAGAGGTCCTGTAATACATTTACAGTTTGGTATTATCCGACTGCCTCATAGAGGTCCTGTAATACATTTACAGTTTGTTTGGTTTGATCCCTTGGCCTCAAAGAGGTCCTGTAATACATTTACAGTTTATTTAGTTTTATCCCATGGCCTCATAGAGGTCCTGTAATACATTTACAGTTTGGTATTATCCGACTGCCTCATAGAGGTCCTGTAATACATTTACAGTTTGTTTGGTTTGATCCCTTGGCCTCAAAGAGGTCCTGTAATACATTTACAGTTTATTTAGTTTTATCCCATGGCCTCATAGAGGTCCTGTAATACATTTACAGTTTGGTATTATCCGACTGCCTCATAGAGGTCCTGTAATACATTTACAGTTTGTCTGTTCTGAACAATGACAAGTACACACAGTTTCCTATACTTGTGAAAGGCAGTTTTTCTGGTAACCTGGAACAGAATGTTGAGATCTGGCTCTTTTCAGGACTGCTGTAAGGTTTCAGTTTGAAAAGCTGGCTCAGTTATGTGTAAATGAATTTGTAAAGAGAATAAAAAAATTAATGTCTAAAGTTTATTAGATAGAAATGCATAACAGATTCATAATGCTCAAGGAAATCTTGTTGTCTACTGTTCAGGTGATTAGCTGGCCCAAAGGTTTTTGCAGAGCTGGACTTGAGGATTTTGGTGCCATAACCAAACTGTAACTTTGGTGCACCCCCCCCCCCCATCACTTCTGTGTAATTTGGTGCCCTTAAAGTCTTGCGCCCATGGCAATCACCTTGTTTGCTTATACGGTCGGGCAGCCCATTAGCTATGTATTTATTTTACAACAGGTTATTAACAAATTGATTTCAATTCATTTACTAAATGCCACATTTTATGTGCCATTACAGTACATCAGTAGAGTATTTATTGGTAAAATTCAGTTACAGATATAAATTTTGTAGAAATAGATTTGAAACAAATGATTTCAGCTTTGTTCCAAAGTCTTTTGTCAGAAAAGTATGTTTTACAGATTATTTTCTATCAGTAAGGAGTTCCCCTGACATGTAGATAACATAGAGAACATATAGAAGTGGGTGTGTATGGCATGTGGAAAGCCAGGTTTTATGTTTGTTTGCTTTTGGCAATGGATCTGTTGTTGTTTCAGTTGCATACCTGTAGGTAAATGGTTAATGGTCAGTGCTAATTCCTTCCTAGTTATGGTTGTGGAGCTGCTTGTAGATCTGTCTTAGAGAACAAGGCATCCTTCCATGACCTCTTCTGCATCACAAGGTCATTGGGGTAACTTTTATAATAGTATTTGACTGAGGGACCTAAATAGAATATTAAACATGGTATGGTCATATTTGACTGAGGGACCTTAATAGAATATTAAATATGGCATGGTCATATTTGACTGAGGGACCTTAATAGAATATTAAATATGGCATGGTCATATTTGACTGAGGGACCTATATAGAATATTAAATATGGCATGGTCATATTTGACTGAGGGACCTATACAGAATATTAAATATGGTATGGTCATATTTGACTGAGGGACCTAAATAGAATATTAAATATGGTACGGTCATATTTGACTGAGGGACCTTAATAGAATATTAAATATGGTATGGTCATATTTGACTGAGGGACCTATATAGAATATTAAATATGGTACGGTCATATTTGACTGAGGGACCTTAATAGAATATTAAATATGGCATGGTCATATTTGACTGAGGGACCTAAATAGAATATTAAATATGGCATGGTCATATTTGACTGAGGGACCTAAATAGAATATTAAATATGGCATGGTCATATTGTGTGGGTACGTGAGAAAGCTTGCCAGTAGCTTCTTGTGGATCAGTGTTTTTTTCCAGGTTCTTCCTCCATCATTGATACTGGCCACCATGTATAACCTTTCTTGTGCTGAAAAATGGCATTAAACCCTACAACAACAACAAAAGCATGGTCATGTTAGACTTATGATGATCACTAGAATATTAAATATGGTATGGTCATATTTTACTGAAGTCATCACTAGAATATTAAATATGATATGGTCATATTTGACGGTTGCCTTATACAACTTTTGTAATGCATATGATATATGGTCATAATGAGATGGGGGTTTTCACTAAAATACTTACTACTGAGTTCTAGTTTGTACTAAAAAATGGTGCTCCATGAATATAAGATGGTCACCATGGTGGCCATCCTTAAATTGTTGTTATTGCAAGCCCTCCTGAATGAACGGTTTTACTGATGTGGTTTTCATTAAAAAGACTTTTTATGTTTAGTTGGCTGATCTGACAGCCAATATGGCCACCATAGCAGCCATTTTGAAGTTCATGTTACATGTACTGCTACACCTGCTTCAATGCATGGTCTAATCAACATCAAATTTTGACTAAAAGACTTTTAAAGATAGCTGCTTGGTTCTAAAATAAAAATGTTACCCATGGACATCCAGTAAGACTTGTTACAGTATATGGTTGACCTGTCTGAAAATGGTGCTAATCAAACCTTCAACAGTATGACCACGGTGACTGTTGTGTAAATCATCTTGTTGTTACTTCTCCAGAATTGGCATTTGTATTGACATGAAGTTTTTACTAGAACATTCCTCACTATATGTAGTTGATCTTAAATGAAAAGGATGACAGTGTGACCTCCACAAAAATGAAAAAAATCTTGTAAGACCATCCCACCTCCTCACACAACAAAGTATAACCTCTGATATCATATAGTATACAACTATTCCTGTATTAAAGGATGCTGATCTTACCTCCAAAAATGGTCACCTTGATGGCCATCCTGAAAAGTTTTTTATGACTACTTCTTTTGAACATATGATGTTATTGAGATGGGTTTTCATTTAGACATTGCACTATACATGGGCTTCTGAATGGCTGACCTCCAAAAGGTCACCATTTTGTGGCCATTGTGAAAATCTTAACATTATTACTCATGCATGAATGGTGACATTTATGTGGGGTTTTGACTAAAACATTTCTGTTAATGTTCAGTTGGTTCTGAATGAAAATGGTATGAATCAAGCCACTGACATATCCACATTTTTGTAAAAGAGTTTTGAAACTATACCTGACTGGCCTTGGTGTCAGTTCAGAGTGATTGTTTGCATTTAGTATTTCACTGAGGTTATGAAGAGTGACTTGCACATACACTGGTAAATTTTGATCAGACTGTATTTAGTTGCATTCCAATGAACAATGTGATAGTCAGAACTGTGATGCTGGTTTTAAGGTCAGAGGTCATTACCCATGTGTTTGTATCTGTCTTGGTATGTGAACATGGTAAACAGAAACAAGTATGAATGGATCTTTTTTTGTTTTTATTAAACCCAGTTTGTGGATATATATATGGTGAATACCTTGTATGATGCCACTCAATCCACCAGAATATTATAGGTTGAACTAGACTTTGTATGTGGTATATATTTACATTTTCTCAGTCAAGTTCAGTGATTTTCTACTCCTGATTTTATGTTCAAGGATAATTGAGTTTGGATAATGGAGGTTTTATTCAGACAAAATTCCATGTTTCCTGATGAGTTCAGATAATGGATGATTTATCCAGACAGAATGTCATATCAGTCCATAGATCTGGATTATGGAGGTTTTATCCAGATAAACTCCATGGTTCCCACTGGGTCCAGTATTAAGATATACAAGACCAAAAATATTAAATTTTTTCAATCAGATACATGTCTGCGGCATGATGCCCAATGCTAGACATCACTATAAACTGCCACACTGCAGACATCGTAGCAATATGGCTGAAAAATTGTTGTTGATGTTGTTATAGGGTTTAATGCCATTTTTCGGCACAAGATTGGCTGTATGTGGCGGCCAGTATAAATGGTGGAGGAAGAACTCGGGAAAGCCCTGGAAAGAACCACTGACCCACGAGAAGCTACTGGCAAGCTTTCTCACATACCCACATTGGCCGAGCCCGAGACTCGAACCCATGCAGACAGAGGTGAGATAGCAGTGATCCGTAACGGTGAGTGCTTTAGACCACTCGGCCACTTGGCGCCTCCTGAAAAATTGTTAAAACTACGTTAAAAATCCAAATATCTCTCTCTCTCTCTCTCTCTCTCTCTCTCTCTCTCTCTCACACACACACACACACACACACACACACACACAGCTATTGATATTCATGAAATAAAGCAGTTCTTCTGGAGGGACTGATGTGAGTTTGGCCATTTTAGGATCAGATACAAACCCTAGCTGTGATGATTTGCCATGGTGGGGGTGGTGGGGTGTACAGATTGTCAGTTTAAATATTCATCCTTGAATGCATATTTGTTTTGCTATCCCAGAAGTCTTTGGGAAGTGATTCAAATTGGTCGAATATTACAGGTGCCTGAACATAGGAATTCCTCTCATAACAGTGTAGAAAAATCTGATGTCTAGACCCCATAAAACAAAAAATAGATTTTGTGTTGGTTATATTGACATGCAGTGATGAGAACACGAAGAGTTCTATTTTAGTCTGGAACACTGTTGTCCGAAGTGTATCTACCTCCAGATCTGACAGTCTTGCCTAGGCAGATTTTGATGGTGTTGGTAGTGGGTAATTTTATCTGCTACAAGTAAGCTAGTGGTATGGCCATTGTCTTTCACACTTTATTAATCAGCACTTGCTAATTTTAGCAGCTTTTCAAAAATAGCTGAACCAGTTTAAATCAAACTTTGTGCAGAGCATCCTGGCTGAAGGACTCTTAAATTTTTGTTTTCAAATGATGCCAATTTCTTATCAGATGTAGCCACCCATACTGAAAAGAGAGAAATCTTTAAACAGGAACTTCACCAAAAGTACTAAGCTGAATATGACCAAATTTGACAGAAAGAATCCTTGCAGGAAGCCTAGTTAATTTGTACAGCTGATAGTAATTTACCTTCAAATATGGCAGCTGTTACTAAAAATAGAAAAATCATAAATAACTTCTCCAAAGCTATTGAATAGAATTCGACCAAATTTAACAGCATTTTGGCATGAAAACCTTTAAAAAATAGGAAAACCTTTCAATGAATTATAAAAACTGCCCAACAAAATTTGACCAAATTTTATGGGAAGCATCCGTGCATAAAGTTTGTTTCATTTTATACAACTGATAGTGACATGCCATTACTTTAAAAAAAGAAAAGTCTGTTGTCAAAACAGCCAAACATAATTTTATTAAATTTGATGGAAAGAACTCTTGCATAAAGAACTTTCAAATTTATACAAGTGATGCAATTATGTCATTAAATATGGCTGCCATTGCCTTTAAATTGAACAAAAATCTTGAAACTTCTTCTCATCAACTGCTTTTAACAATTTGACCAAATTTGACTGAAACCATTCTGTTACTAAATGTAGAAAACATTGTCTTGACGTCCTTAAAATAAACTCCTGAAGAAAATTTGCCTGAGTGACAATGCACTTGGGCAGGAAGTTTGCCAGTTTGTACAAATGGTGCTGATTCACCATCAACAGGGTCTGAAAATTTTGCCAGTTTGTAGAAATGGCACTGGTTCACCATCAACAGGGCCTGAAAATTTTGCCAGTTTGTAGAAATGGCACTGGTTCACCATCAACAGGGCCTGAAAATTTTGCCAGTTTGTAGAAATGGTACTAGTTCACCATCAACAAGGCCAGAAAATTTTGCCAGCTTGTACAAATGGTGCTGATTCACCATCAACAAGGCCAGAAAATTTTACTTTGGACTTAGACCAATAGGACCCAAAAGATGGGTCCAACAGCAAAGTCTGGAATGCTAATATTTACTACATTTCATTAGCATAGATGAAAGACAAGAAAAATAACAAAATTAATGCAAACTAAAAAAATTCAGATGACTAATTTATTGCTTATTAAATCACTGACCATAACATTTAAATATTTTCAGATCACATGATCATGCCTTCTGTTGGTGGATTGTCTTTGAATCTCAGTGCTTCAAGTCAAAATGCTCACAAAAGAAAAGATATCAGATATGAAAAAAGAAATCAAACACATTTGCCATTGAAAGCTCATTCAGTGAAACAGATGGAAAAATACCTGTAAAGTCAGTCTATATACAGTCAGTAGTCCCAAAAGTAACAATTCAGTTAGCCAGAGTCCAAGTTTCCTCTGACATTTCCCACCCTAATTTAAATATATTGACATCTTTGTTGTCAGAATATCTGGAATGGGATGGGAATAGTCAGAGAAAACTCGGACTTCTTCACAGATTGCTCAACCTCAGTTGAATTTTGTCTTGGCCCTCAGAGTGTATGTGTCTTTTCCTTGGTCCTCAGAGAGTATGTGTCTTTTCCTTGGTCTTCAGAGTGTATGTGTCTTTTCCTTGGTCCTCAGAGTGTATGTGTCTTTTCCTTGGTCCTCAGAGTGTATGTCTTTTCCTTGGTCCTCAGAGTGTATGTGTCTTTTCCTTGGTCCTCAGAGTGTACGTGTCTTTTCCTTGGTCCTCAGAGAGTATGTGTCTTTTCCTTGGTCCTCAGAGAGTATGCATCAAGTGCAGTGCTCTCAGAAAAAACAGCAATCAGTGGAAAGTGGTCTCATCAGGACAGAAATCAACTAGTTCTGGTCCCTCTGACACCCTGAATAACCCTTGCTGATTGAGAGGGGTCATCTTCACTAACTAGGGTTCCCATATGTTCACCCTATCTGCACCTTGGCAGATTGATCAAATATTTCAGTGCTTTGTTCTAGCGACATCTATTGAATTTCAGGGGTTGCCTCCCATAGTATGTAATGCCAGCTTACCAATAGTGTGTAACAGCGGTACTTAGAAGTGAGCATGTACAGTAGGTACAATAATACAGTTTATATGACCATGTTTGAATTTTGTCAATGGTTAATGTTTACCATTTGTGACCCAACGTCTGCATACTAGAATCGCCTTGAATGCAAGGATGATATGACACAGGGTAAGTGGATTTAAGTCTTTCGAGCTACACTTTAGTTGATAGCAGTTTGACAGTTTATTGGTTTAGGTGATGACATATTCGGTAGCTAACAATAACATCGATTACTACTATCAGTACTACTACCATTACAAAAACATAATATTAAAAACTCTTCATTGATCTGAAGTTTTCATCAAGTTTTTCAGCTGCTTTTACATTTAAAGAATTATTTCCCCTTTTGAGCCCAAAGGTGAGGAAGGATTTTTAAATGACATGATTTTTACCTATCAGTTGATATTAATGATTGTTGGCACTGTGTCATTAAGTGATACCTACCTAGATAAGTATTCCTTCAGCCCCCAAGAGTCTATCCTGCTATGCATTTTATTGCAGTTACTGTCATCGAAAGTTATATACATGTGCACAGGTCATGTTAAATAATGTAGATTTTATGTACTTTTTAGGACTAGACTTTACACTGGCTACATACAGTAGGTAAATTGTGGTTACATAATGATGGGCAGGTATGTACACTTAAAACATGAGTCATTCTTGTTTCAGACATTTATCTTTGATGTTTAACTTTGTGTTGGAAATAGATACATGATAAATATTTGTAATCTAGTGCACCCACTTTTATGAGCCTTCAGTGATCAGTGGCTTTTAAGTTTTCATAGCTGGGTAGAAAGTGATGTGTTTTCCTAGGACTTTGTAACACCCACTCATTTACTTGATGTCCCAATTTGTTCACTCGGAATTTGGACTAAAGGTAAATATAATTTTAGGTAGAATATATGTTTTATCGCTGTTATTATTTTGCCAAATGGGATTGAACAAAAATTAATTTTAATAGGGATTTTCCTGGGTGTCGATAATTTTAAATTGTTATACACATGAATATCATAGAGACAAGTACATCATAATTGAATCTAACATAGATGGGTTGTAGGACAGACAGACAGACAGATCAGTCAATAGATAATAGATTGATACGTAGGTAGAGGATGATTTAGCCTAAGATAATTATCTAACTGGAATTTTGTGGAAAATAAGCTGTAATATATTTTGTTGTTGGTCCCATTACATCATAGTAGTTAAGCAAAATATGTATCTGTTAGTGATATTTACTTTTGCATCAATTGTGGTAGTACAACAATATGTTTGACCAGAGTATAACCTTTTTGTAAATTCAGGTCATGCTGATTTTGACCTTGAGTGTAACCTGTTGGTAGATTCAGGCCATGATAATTTCTGCTTTGAGTGTAACCTGTTGATGGATTCATGTCATAGTAATTTTGACCTTTCCTGTAATCTGTTGGTAGATACAAGTCATGCAGATTTTGATCTTGAGTATAACCTGTGTGTAGATTCAGACCATACTGATTTTGATTCTGCATCAAGATATTCCACAGCATCCTCAAAGGTGTTGCAGCCAGTAGTGACTAAAAGTCTGCATGTTTAAGCAAATGTTTTTGTTTTGAATTGAATTATTTATTTGTATATTTGAGGCAGGACATTTTTTTTCAAGGGAATGATTTTTATTATTTACATTATATACTGACCGCTCTGGTGGTGTAAGTGGTTAGAAGATCTGCCTGAAATATGGGAGGTTGCGGGTTCGAAGCCCCAGTCAAGTCATACCAAAGACTTATAAAATCGGTACTTGCAGCTGCCTCGCATGGCGCATAGCATTAAAAGGTTAGTGCTAGGACTGGTCAGCCTCATGTCAGGATAATGTGACTGGGTGGGACATGATGCTGCATGTCTGCAGCATGATGCCCCAGTGCTAGACATCGTTATAACTGCCACACTGCAGACATCGTAGCGATATGACTAAAACATGTCAAACCTCAATTAAACTTCCAAAGAGACACACATATACCATGTAGTATGATAAATACTTGTAATTTGTAATATGTAATATTTAATTACAGGCCTGCTTGATGAACTCGGCAAAGCCTCATAGTAATTATGTTGTCCCACTGCCAATCAGTCCCCATGTTCATCTGTCTGGCATTCCATCAATGATTTCATTTCTGCAATATAACTTTAATGAAAATTGTTGAAGTTTTGCCACATTTGGTTTGCAGTTTTATATTTACAGCATTATATTCATGAGACCTTGATTGAGCTGGATTTGCAGTCTTCTTTGTCATTATTTAGAGGAGTTATGGCACCTTATTGCCCGTCCTCCAAAACTTGCATTTCCACAAACCTGTTTTTTTTTTCATAACTCACATAAAATGTCTTTTTCTTTATTCACTGTTTTGGTGGCCAGGCATCTTCGCTAGCCAAGGTTCTGATAACCCTATCTACACCTTGGCAGATCAAATAGCTATATTGGTGCTTTGTCCTAGTGATATCTGTTGGATTTCATGTGTTGCCTCCCTTAGTATATAATGCCAACTAACCAGTAGCATGGTGCATTGTAATCCGCCGAAACCTGTGGTTGCAATTGACCTAAAAAGTATACTTTATAAGTTTAACATCAAAAGTATGACTATGTACCATAGGGTAGCCATTACATGTGTATTTGAGTGAAAGGTATTTGTGCAAACATGGACCAACACTGGAAAATTGCTTATTTATCAGTCCATTCAAGTTGTGTGCGCCTTTTGTCTCGATCACATAGGAATAGTGTTCAAATTTGAACCATATAATTTTGATTGGATGTGGTGGCTTGCCACCGCATCCAATGAAATTCACAGACCCGAAGCTTAGAAATATCTGCTTGCTATGCCAAGGTGTAGATAGGGTTATTGTAACCATGGCTAGCGATGATGGGTGGCCAGGATTCTACAGAGAAGTCCCCACATTTATATATTTCAACCATGAGTTTACACAGAGGTCTCCATATTTCAACCAGATTTTGCATGCAGCTTTTTCTCCACCATTCCACCAAATCATTTACAGGAGTTATGGCCCTTGTTTTACTATATATCAGGGAAAACCTACAGACTGTTACCAATGGACTTTTTTATATACTGTTTCAGTGTTATTTAATAGTTATTGGTAGACTGTATTGTAGAGTAGGTTACTATCCTGTTTCATGGCTTATCACATTTCAAAGAGCCATTAAAAAAACCCCTGAATTTTGCAAATTTGCAGTTGAATTAAGTCTTGCCAGGTATTTAGATTTCTTGAATGCTTCTGTTTTAAAGTGGTACAGTTTCAAATACATACCAACTGTACCCGGGTATAATGTGTATACAGTTATGAACACTGTTTAGACCTGCCTTCACATTATGCACGGACATATGATTGTGTAGAATCAGACATACTGGCACATAAGCACTGTGCAGACCCATTGTTTAGACCTGGATCTGTCAGCACATTCAGTAATGGCATGTCAGTGTGTAATCCCAGATCTGTCAGCATATTAAGTAATGGCATGTCAGTGTGTAATCCCAGATCTGTCAGCACATTAAGTAATGGCATGTCAGTGTGTAATCCCAGATCTGTCAGCACATTAGGTAATGGCATGTCAGTGTGTAATCCCAGATTTGTTGGCATATTCAGCAAAGGCATATCATTGTGTTGATCCAGTTCTGCTGGCACATTTAGTAATGACATAACAGCGTGTAGAACCAGATCTGCCAGCAGATTAATCCCTGGCATATAGTGTATACACTCAGACCTGTTGGTGCATTAAGCAGTGATGTATTAGTGTGAAAACACTGATGTGCTGGTACATACGGCAGTGGTATAAAAGTGTGAAGACACTGATGTTCTGGTACATACCGCAGTGGTATAAAAGTGTGAAGACACTGATGTGCTGGTACATACGGCAGTGGTATAAAAGTGTGAAGACACTGATGTGCTGGTACATACACTAGCAGTGGTATAAAAGTGTGAAGACACTGATGTGCTGGTACATACACTAGCAGTGGTATAAAAGTGTGAAGACACTGATGTGCTGGTACATACGGCAGTGGTATAAAAGTGTATTGACCACTCTGCTGCTGGTATTAGTATAATAACATATCATGTGTACACCTGGATCTGCTAGCATATTTAGCAATGACATATCTGGGGATCTATACTAATCTTTCTGGAGTACATGTTAACACAGGATTTGATGCTGCTGAAAAACAGCATAAACTTGTGTAAGACTATTACTATATTTGATTATGAGATATTGTACATGTCATTATACACAGTCCTAATCCACCCACTCCATTATTGTATATTCCAGTATTAAGTTCCTAGTCAGTCTTAGCTGTTTGCACCTGATTACCGTATAGATATATTTGGATGAGATCAAACAAACATTTATAGGCCTAGAATTAAGACTATACCATTATAACCATTGGCATTGGTGTTTAATAGCAGATAAGGACATGAAAGAATTCTTATTTCACATTGTAAATTCTGGAGTTTTGATTGGCTAACTACCAGGATATGTTTGAGTCTGGGATACTAAAGTGCATACCTTCCAGTGGATATGATTGCCATTCACCAATGTCATATGACATTATTTTACATTATATGACATACTAATTTTATTATTGCCACCTTCTTGGAAACTGTTCTACAGTGTCTTTGGGTGATATATGGTACCATCAGCTATAGGTTGGATAATCCATCAGCTATAGGTTGGGCTCTATACCCACTGCAAAACACATTAGGAGAATGGTCCTGACAACACTTTGAGCAAATGGTCTCAAGGGAGAAGATAGCAAGGGAATATTAGTGCTGAGGAAATGGGACAAAAGTAACATCGGCAAAAGAGACACTGATAGTATGTGACCCAGGATGTGTGGGCAGGATTTGAACCTGCAGTCCTCATATTGTGGTTCATGCACACTAAGCACAGATGGACATTTTCATTTGTAAAATGAATGAGCAAGGGCAGTCAATAATCTATATACACAAAAACTTATGAAAACTGCAAGTGCTTTAGGTAGTCCCACAGTTGTCCTTTTTTCAGTTGTTTTCAAGGTCTCGGGTGGAAGAGGCTTTATACAATAGATTATCAGGTTATTCAGAAGTTAAAGTACTGCAGAGTTTTTGGCTGTTTTCAGTCTTATGTGGGAGGTGGCTTTATGCTATGAATCAACAAATCACTCAGAAGTTAAAGTACGGCAAAGTTTTTGGTTATTTTCTAAGGCTTAAGTAAAAGAAGGCTTTATGGTATGGATTATAAAATCATTCATAAGTTAAAGTACTGCAGAATTTTCACTTCTCGAGGTCTGTCACTAGAGGGTTATATGCTATGTGCAAACTTGAGTATTTTCAGTTGTTACTTTTAAAACTTTTCAAACTTAAATATCGAATACATTCAAACTTTGACAACTTAAATATCAAATACTTATAGCCTTCTTATGCCTGTGACCTTGAAAACTAACAGCTGAGTACTTGCACATTAATGATATTGATGCAGGAGTTCTTGCACACTTATGATATTGATGCAGGAGTACTTGCACACTAATGATATTGATGCAGGAGTACTTGCACACTTATGATATTGATGCAGGAGTACTTGCACACTTATGATATTGATGCAGGAGTACTTGCACACAAATGATTTTGATGCAGGAGTACTTGCACACAAATGATTTTGTGAAAGATGCACAACATCACATGGATGGACATGTATATAACAGGGGCCTTGCATATAAATCACAGGCATTGAAATCAGGGAGACGGGGCAAAAGTGACTACCCCATTTTCTTAGCAAATATGAAATTTTTTGGGGGGAAACAGATCCAGGGAGAGCCCTCTTTCTGACCCCGATTCACATGGTGCTTAATAAAAAGCAAAAATAGCTCTAGGCTGTATTGTGAGAAACATTAAAAAAATATGTGTGGGTAATACAGGTAAATACATTAATAGGTTTACACTAATTCATAGAGAAGTCACTAAATGCCATAGCATCTTTACTAATCATAAGTAATTATTTTGATAGTTACAGGGACATGTATTGTCTTGCCTGTCTGTATGCATGGCAACCCTTTCTGTGTTTTATATATATATATATATATATATATATATATATATATATATATATATATATATATATGGTTCTGATATAAATGTGGCCTTTAGATACATGGCCTTGAAGGCTGAATAAACTGTGTAACCTAAAATAAACATCTGATTGACCAGAGAAATAATGAGGATTGAACTTGAGACTCGAAAGATACGAAATGAGCATGTTACTGGTATGCAATTTATGCCCATCTCTTTTTCCTCTTTCAGAAAGCAATTTTCTCAAAAAGAGTGAAAACATGGATCTAAAATTCAAACACTGAAGTATTTGAGAACTTCATAGTTTGTTATATAAGAGCAAAAACATATGTATAGAAGTTGAGTGCATCATTTTATAAATTAAGCTCGTTTAATAATTGTGGCATTTTGGATGAAAATGTGTATTATAGTATACGCCAGCTTGAGCTTTGCTAGCATCACATTTGCACATGTGGTTCAAATTATATTCAAGGCACCTACTGGTAAATAATTTTGCCTATTACTTTACCTCAGTATATCTATTTGTTATCTGGATAGGTAATGATAGACAGGTGACTCATGTTTATTTACACGTGGTAGTAATAGTAGTTTTATGGGATATAAACATAAATTGATGATGAAGCTTGACAGCGGTGCTGATATTTACAAAGCCGAGTCCTGTCTTGTCTGTTTTGTCATGCCATATTGCATCAGTTTCAAATCAAATATACAAGGCTTTCCATATGTATGCCAACTTTCAGTAGTGTGAGGTCTAAAAACCTACTGTACCATAATGTATGCAAGCTAGTCTGAGATCTAAAAACCTACTGTACCATCATGTATGCAAGATAGTTTGGAAACTAGAGACCCAGGTATGACATATGAATGCCAACTAGTGTGAAAACTAAAGACACAGGTATGACATATGCATGCCAATTTGTGTGAGAGCTTGAGACCCAGGTATTTTATGTATGCCAATGAGAGTGAAAGCTAGAGACACAGGTATGACATATGTATGCCAACTAGTGTGAAAGCTAGAGACACAGGTATGACATATGCCTGCCAACTAGTGTGAAAGCTAAAGACCTACTGTACCATTATGTATGCCAACAAGTGTGAAAACTAGAGACCCAAGTATGACACGTATGCCAAATAGTGGGAAAGCGAGAGACCCATTGGTACCATGAGTGTGCAAACTAGTTTGTTCTGCACAGCACTGCAAATGACATCCATGTCTGTAGCTCAGTGAATTTTCTGGTTACCATCATTAAAAATAGCTAAAAGTGACTAATTCATTTCGTGCATGAAGTATTTCAGCACAATTCAAATAAACATAATGTGACGCATTTGAATAATTACATGCTAAAACAGGGTGGTCTGTTTACAAAGTTTTCGATGGAGCCATGACTTGTGGAAGAGTCACTTTGTTTATTAAGAAATGATCAGCAATCCTATTGGCTGTATTTGGCCCTAATGTAGTTGCTTTGTGTACATGCAAAATTATTATTGAAAAAATAAAATGTGTATATTTTATTCACACTTAGCTTCCATTGTACTATGTTGACAGTAATACTTGCTGTGATCTTGTGGCTGTCAACTGGCTTAAGCTGGGCATAATGATTCAGTTGCTATTTCAAGCAGCACAAAATAATTAACACCCCTTTGATTCTGTTGGCAGGGTTGGTAGGCTTCAGTGTTTGAAGTTTGTCAACATGGCTTATACTGTGTGTGATCAGAAGTAATTCCAAATGGATTAGAGATTAAAAGATTATGATTGGATTGCTGAATCAGCATAAAACGGGGTCGGTTTGGCTTCAGTGTTTAAAGTTTTTTGAGATGTCTTAAGTGTGCATTTTCTCTCTATGCTGATACACCAAAAGCTAAACAACCAAAATATCACATGAAATTTAGTGATGGATGGAAATTAGATTTTGAGTGGTTGGAATCAAATTCATAGGACATAAATATACATTCTACCCTTCATGTAAAGCTGATTTTAAAATCTGCTGCAGTGGCAAAAATGACATCGTGCAGCATAAACATGACAACAAATATGCAATTACTGAAATTCATGTTTGCAGAATCTGCATCAATTGTGGATAAAGATAAAAGTGCTGGGACACTGTTTGCAAACTTAAAGCCAAATATATTCTCCTGTTTACAGTAGGAGATCATTTTTTCAGATCTAATCAAAATAATGTTTCCTGACTTGGAAATTGAACAGAAGTTCTCGTGGATGAAAATGGATCAAAACTGCTCACATACTGACCTAAACTTTAGGTCCTCATTGGGATAAGGAAAGTTAAAGACATGTGCTGAAATGAAAAAACTTCGCCATTTTTGTTGAAAATCCTCCCAGTCTTGAAGTAGAAACTCCTAACCGAATTTCTTAAATCTTCTGATTTGTGCCAAGCAGATTTCTCAGTTCTGTGACATGTATGGGAAGGTAAAAACTACGTTGTCTGCATCCATAATTTGCAATATCTATTTTTAATAGTTTCTATAAAAATGGTTGAACAGAATAGAAAGGGCAAGTCCTTGAAATAAACAGTCCAGTTTATATATATATATATATATATATATATATAT
>JAECUM010010057.1:0-68808 GCA_016617855.1 Megalonaias nervosa
AAAGATACAGTGATTTCATTCAAGAGCGCTCTTAAAACTCACCTATTTCAACTGCAAGAACAGACTTAAAGACCTAATAATGTATCCTTGCCTTAAATATTTACAGCATATTTTCTGTTTCTACTTTCATGGTGTTTGTTTTTATTTTTGTAATCATATCATTATATATGTATTTTTTTTTTTTTTTAAGTGTTGTCAAATGTAAAGCACTTAGAGCTTCTAAAGATTAGGCGCTATACAAAGTCCTCATTATTATTATTATTATTATTATTATTCTGTCTGTTTAAAAACTTGAAGATTATATATTCTGTACCTACTTTAAATCATATTAGCATGTCATAGGAGTGTTCCTCTTCAATCTGAAGACAATTTCTCAGTTACAAATCTGACTTTCATTTAAAAAACGCTCCAATTTGAAATATGTATATACTGTAAACATATTTCATCAGAATGTTTCAAACCTGCTCCTTATCTGTCGGTGTAGCTGTTTAATAATTTAAAAATAATGAGGTTGTTTTATTTAAAGTATTTTGTAGGTAAGTAGCTTGCTTCATAAACATACCCTTATTATTCATTGACTATCCATGCAACCAGTCTTATCAGTAGCTGTACACTGGAAAGCCTAAAAAATGTAAGTATAAGGCTTTGCTGAGGTACTATATACTGCTGACAAGCCCAGTGATTCAAATTATAGCCATGAGGCAAATTCTACATCCATTACCTTTTATGTTTGCCTTTGAAGTAATCATCACAACTACATGTACATTTTCATTTTATACTGTTACAATGGAACATCTCTGTGGAAATGTGAACTGGCCTTTGAGTTCATCCACTTAAACCCTTTTTACATAACCAAGAAAATGTTACCCAGAAAATTTGCAAATTTGACAAGAGTTGTAAAAAATAAAAAATTCTAAATTCTTAATTGTGAATTCTCTGCTCACTTTACCAGATTAGTTGACCACTTTGCCCAGTTTTGATATATGAAAGAAGTCACTTCAACCTAAATATGCTATCTAAACTGAACTTGGAATATGACATGACAAAATGTCATAGGCATTCACGTGAACAAATACAGAGTACCCTATTAAGTCCCCAATAAACTTCCAGCTAAGTTATAAACAAGTACATAAATCAGACAACAAAATCTGATAAAGTACAAGCATAAATCACTGCTGATGACTAGTTAAAACTGATTAAGTTCATTCAAAATGTAAAAATTGCTAACCTTTTCTTCTACATCAGTGGAAGTACTATCAACATTGGCATTTACCCCCTCCCACATAATTTTTTTTCTGAGAAGTCAAAATAATAAAGGAAGGAGCACCAAACTGAGGTTATTCTAACTCAGCTATTGATGCAAAAAATTAAAGTTCTGTCAGTCCTGATCACTTTTAGGATGTCAAACTCTATGTGATGTTGTCAATGCCATGAAGAATAGTTTAGCATTTGTACATTTTAGCTAAATTTTTGCCATCTTTTTTTAATAGAAATGTTGCAATTGTACTTAATAAGATCCAGCTCTAAGTATGAAAAACCAGAAAGTTCAATTCTGAAGTCCAACTTTGGCTGACGATATTCTCCTCTGTGATTAAAGTACCAGTATGCAGTGTACACTGATAAACTGCATTACTTCAATGCCACTTGCATATAGATTATGTGGATACTTAAGGCATGGTCCACAGTTCAAGCACTTTACATAAATATTATGATTATATATGTAACATAAGGGTATGAACTATTTGTTACGACAATCTTAAGATAAATCATGATTTCATTTACTGACAGCTTTGTGTGTGAAACTGGTAATCTAGATTATCACATTCATCTAAATGCTACAATAGATACAAAAATGAAAAATTCTGGTTGAAGTCCAATCAGAGTCCAGTTAATGCTTATAATAAGTATGCTTGAAGGTCCATGTTCTACTGATCTCCAGAATTCCCAGTTCACTTGCTTTTAGTAGTGTAACCTATTTGATAAAGCATTGAATTTTATGTTAGGAAGAGTTAATGTTAGAAACAACACATTCCAAATGAAGTTCATCACATTCAGAATTGCTAAATTTGCAATTTGACGAGTGAATCAAAAGATTAACAGAAAATGACTCCATATTAGGATCTGTCAGATCTCCATTATAGCTAGATTTTAATCAGACTGGTTTTAAGCCTTATTTAGTATGATCAGTATATCAAAATTTGAAGTTCTCTCCAGGTTATGTGTACCTTCACAATGTTTGGAAAATGAAATTGGTAGATGCACAAAGCCTATTACTCCTTGAAAAAGTGCAGTGGTGGCTGGCGTTAAAACTTATTTATGTAATACTTACCTGCTGCTGTTACATTACTTTTTCCAGGAGACACCAAGTCGCCAGTCCAAGCTAAATATTCCCAGAACTGAAAAGAACATGACTCCAGTCTGATTCTTTAGTCACTGCCACCATACATACTATCTTACTCTTTCAACTTTGACGGAGACTACAGAACATCAGAGCAGGTTGGGAGAAGGGAATCTTTGCAACAGTAGCAGGTTAAATATTAAATAATTAAAATTAGTTTTACCTCTTTAAAAATACCCAACATTTTAAAAGCAGTCATACATTACCTGCCACCACTGAATTGCTGCATTTATCACTTAGAAGGGAGGCTGATGACCCAAACAAGAAGTTGGATAAGAAAAACATGTCCTTACCTTTATGCAGGAGTATTTACTATGGCAAGCTGTAGTTGCTGGTACCTGGCTTGGCCAAAAGTTGTGCTGTCATAATTGGACCCATGAGTAAATACGTTTACTTTGGGGTGCAAAAATTGAGATAAAAGGATGAAAATATCGTGTGAGACTGCTAGAGGGTTGCTTTCATGATGTCACCCAAACAGGAGTGATTCAATCAGCTAAAGATGCAGCAGCAGCCCCTACATCATGAAAGATGCAGTAATAAGCCAATGAGCTGAATCTCATAAAAGAAAAGTCCCTCTTTGAGGTATGGATAAGTTCTGTAATGAGGACAATACACTGGGAAATGGTGGTTTCTAAAATATCAGAGGAACCCTTGAAAGGTAAAATAAAAAAAACCCCAAACAATTCTGACTCTTCCTTCTCCCTTTCAAGGAAGTCAGATAAAACCATATGGCCCTAACTCACTGTTCCCAGCACAGATATGATGGAGAATGGGAAATTCAGTAGAACTAGAGCCAGTAATTCTTAGCCAGAAACCCAGGTTGGCAAAGAGAAAATGAATTCTAGTTAACATTTAACTGCAAACAACCATTATTCAATGACAAGGTTTTATGCTCACTAATTCTCCTCAATGATGCAATGGAGAAGAAGACTGTCTTAAGGGGCAGGTGATATATGAGTGACTGCCTGAAATGCTATTTTGTGGAATGTGAAGGGGTTTGGGTGTGAGGGGCACCAATTGTGATGCTAGCCTGGGGGCACCAGTTCATCCAGCACAAACTTGTGATGGCCTGATTGAGAATATAATTCTCAAGGTAAACCTCACTTGAAGGTCCAAGAGAGGATTTAGTTAATGACAGGAGAAAACACAAAATTTTCCATCTAGCCATTAATGAGAAAAATAACAAGTTTCTGAAGCTCAAATACCTGATGAGATCAGTAAGATAAGGATCTATATCCATTGGTAGAGCTTCTTGAGAACCTGAGTGTTAGAAAGGGCACCCTGTAGACCTTAACAGCAGAAACAGAACATTCTCTCTCCTGAAAAAGGAAAAGAATGTCTGCAGCTGTATCTGAGGGGTACAGCTAGGATCAATGCATTTCCTCAAGCACTAATTACAGAAGATCCTCTACCCTGTGTCATAAACTTTGGAAGTGGATTGCCTTCTAGTATGTAAATCAATCAACTGAGATGAGCCAAGCACAAACGTGGATTATCTGCATGCTGTTGTATAGGAGACCTAATGTGCTGTGAACGCAGATCTCCTGGGCTTGTCCTCCAACAGGTCAAATACTTCACTGAATCACAACTGTTGGGGGGAATGGGGTTAGGGGGGCTAACAGGACAAGTCAAGACATGAAGATTCTAACTTTGTGTAGAACCTGCAGAATTATTTTAAAAGGTATGAAGGCATAAACATACAGACAATTCCACTGCAGACTGAAAGGTCATTGTTCAGGCCCTTTTATCAGCACAGGAAAGACATGAAAAGAGAGTTTTCTGTACAGTCTCATGGCAAACAATCCCATTATTAGTCTCCCCCACAGCTGAAAAAGTTTCTCTGCTATCAACTGGACCAGGTGCACATAGACCATTCCATGAGGGCCTGAATGCCCCATCTATCCTCTTGCCTGAAACATGGTGAACTCAGATGAGCTTCCAGACCTCCAGACTGCCCATATTTTTATGTCGTTGATATGCAAGGTTGTTTCTTTTAGAGATCAAGGTTCCTCCCCTCAAACTCCAATCACAAGAAGGGAGATCCAACTTTTCTAGTTGAGGGATTAGACCTGGACAAGTCACCATCAACCATCAGAGGGATAGGTCCTTCCGGACTGTATCTCTGAGGATGTTGCACATCAGCCAGTCACTGGATGAGGATCCAGAAAAAATCACAAGTGATCCACTATTACTCCCACCCCCTGAGAAATGACTCGGAAGGCAGATGTGAGATCAAATAGAAGACAATGAAACTGAAATAGCTCCTGGCCAAGACAAAACTGGTGATATTTCCTGAGATGAGGGATGATGGGAATGTGATGGTGTGCATCCTGCAAATCTATGGATGCCACCCAGTAGTCTTCATCCTGAAGCATTCATCCTGAAGAAATTTCTTGAAAGTGGAACGATCGCTGAGAAATCTCAACTTTTCAACATCACAAAGATCCAGGAATAAAAATCTGGAGTTTGATACATTTTCCACTCTCTTGACTGCATCCTGCTACAGAAGTGTGTATATCTCTTCCCTTGGATGAACTGGTTTGGACTGATGAAAGGAATAGAGGAGGATGATCCTGGAAGTGAAGCTGGTATCCCTCCTTTGCAGTGGAATGGACCCACACATAATCTGTGATGCTCAACCAGACCACTGAAAAGAAGGCAAGTCAAGCACCTTCGACCACTAATCTAGTTAAGACAGGCAGGAGGGAGATTTGAACTGGGGCTACTTGTTTGTTTGTTGAGGCTGATCCTGTTTGAAGAACTTGTGAGGAGGTTCACATGGTTAGCAAGCATGTGCACCCTTCCTGGCCCATTTCAATTGGGCTGAAGTTGCAATCAGGAACCAGTTTTGCTGGTGCTTCAAATTCTGCGATGCTACAGGGGGATGAGACATCTGATGAGCATTTATGCCTTGAGTGGTGCAGACCTAACAAGTTTTTTTTTTCTGTGGTACAGCAAGAACTTAGACATCTCCAAGGGAGTATCCCTGTGGAGGTGGAGAAGCTCTGCAAAAAGCATTACTGACAATGAGAATGCGTGCCTTGTCAATTTTGCCACACACACTTTCCCACACCCTGTGACATTAATCTATGAATAAGAATTTTTTTTACAAAAAACAAGATGACTGTGAACCAAAGAAGGTTAGATAATACCATAACACTAGTTACTACATCTATGAAGGAGAACACTGAACAGAAGCATGAGCAAAGGAAAACACAAAACGCTAAAATAATGCAAGGACTGGTGAGAAAAACATTCAACACTAAAAGGTAAGTGACTGGCCAAAAAGATTTTTAAGAATGACAATAATGGTGAATTTTGATGAACAACTCCGCACACGTTCTCTCATAAAAATCCAATGCAAAAGAATAAGATATTCCAGATGCTGGCTGTGACTAAGGAATCAGACTGGGATCTTGTTTGTTTCAATTCTGGGCTCCAATTATTTTTGGACAGGGGACATGACATTGTTGAAAAGATAAGCAATGCAGTCATAGCAGGTAATGTAGTTTTGCTATTAATATACATTGTGGATATTATACTTAACTGAAACTGGGAGGGGGTAAAATTAATAATAATTATGCAATACTTACCCATTGCTATTGCACAGCTTTACTTTTTTGTGCTGGAAAACCACAGTCAATCTGATGTGAATACTTCTTCCAACAAAGTGAACAATTGTCAGTATGATGCAATTCACTTGTGCACCATGCATGATTCATGCACAGAAACATCTTTTTTTCTTTCTTTCATAGATGATGATTACAACAGGACATTACAGCAGGGTGGGAGGAGGGCATTTAGCAATAGCAATGGGTTAAGTATTGCATAATAAAATTAATTTTACCCCCCAACAAAAAAGTACATTTTAATAGCAGCAATAATTTACCCATCACTAAAGCACACCTGAATTTACCAGTTAGGTGGATAGGCCAATGCTCTCATTAAACTTATCAAAAACAGAAAATGGAATTTACTCACTGCTGAGGGAGGTCTGAGTCAGAGAATGCTGGTGTCTCTCTGGGCCACATGTTGCACTGCAACTATGGCTCCTGACAAAACAAATGCCTCCACTTTGTTGTGCTAATGAGTGGAAGTGAAAGGGGAAGAAGCTAGTATGGAAACACCAAAATGCTGCCTTTAAGTCATCCTCCATGGAGGAGTGATTAAGATAGGCAAATGAAGAACCAATAGTTCAAATCCCATGTGCTTTTAACTTCATAATGGAAAAGTCTCAACTCGTAAAGAACTGACAAGTTCTTTTGATCATGGTGACAATCCATGAAACAGTGGCAGCTGAAATGTCTATGGAGGCAGCCAGTGGTAGTAGACAAGACATTGATCTCACTTCATCTTCTTGCATATGCTTGGGTAAGTAAAAAGACAGTCTTGAGCATTCTTTCTAGGCATAAGAGATTAAGAGACAGGTCTCTGCAGCTCAAAGTACTTAAAAAGATCTGTAAGGTGTGAATCCAAATTGATTGCTGTGCCCTGTGAGAATTTATGTTTGTTCAAAATGGAAGCTGTATAACCCTTGATAGCCATTACTGACCATCTTGTGTTCACAAAAAGGAACAAAATCAAATCAGCAATCGATTTCAGGATCTACATGTTTCCTACTGCACCAATCAAAGAAGATTCTCCACCTGGCAGCATAAGCTTTGGATGCAGAAGCTCTCCTAGCCTGAAGGATGCAACTGGCAACCTGGCCCAAAAACTTATTATGACATATAGATTGCTTGATATCAAGCATGATATGATAGTACTGCAATACCTATAGCCAAGTATTAGGAGCAAAATCTATAATAACATACAAAGTTTTAAAAAAAGTGTTGTGTGTCACTCCCTTCCATGAGTATAAAACTTAGTATACTATGTAGTTAAAGAATCATTTTTACTGAAGATTTTTTTAAAATTAGAAAACAACTTAGATGAATTCCACAATCAATTCTGGGAATGGATGGGAGAGAATATCTACTCAAGAGTCCAGAAAAAAAAAATAAAAACATGAACACCCAATCACTATGGCAGGGGTGATGTTTACAAGGCAATGCTGACAACTATAATGCAAATTATATAAACTTAGAAAGCAAATTTAGGAATAAAATGCAATAAATCAAGGATATAACACTCTATGATACTGAAAAAGTGTAGTTAGATGCCTGATGTTTGTTGCATATATGAGTTAATGCAAAATATTCCAAAGATCATTTGAATATTACCAATACAAATGGCACTATTAAAAGAAAAGATGATAGCTACTGTGCACTGGCCAGTAAAAAGGGGAAACTATAAGAGTATTAAATGTGAATTGGTTACATATGATTCTCTCTGCAGAGTAAAATATGTCAAACTTTATACCAGAAACCTATGAATATGTTGAAGACTCTAATTGTTAGGGATTTATTCCTATGTAACCGTGTTTGCCAAGGACATATAAATAAGTAAGTGTATAGTCATTTGAGAGTTATTGTACTGGATTTGTAAGTCATGGGGGCAGGATCAATATCTTATTGACTTAATACTCAATTCCATATTGCTCTATGTTCCAACTGCCTTGCCAGGGGAATGGGAAGTAAAATTTACAAGAATATCTCACACTGTTAGCAGCCCATACTGACACTGTTGCATAGCTTTGGGTGTAATTGTCACATTTGGCTGAATGTAATTAGACATATTTGTTTTACAATGGAAAATTAACCCTTAGTTCAACCAAATTCCCAATGTGATTAGACATACTAGTTTCATTAAAGAAAATTAACCTTTAGTCCAACCAAAGCTGGCATTCCATGGCTACCACTGCTCTTCAACCAACTGCAATGGTTGTCAACAGATTTGGAAAACAAACAATTAAGCCTGGATGTGTAATGGTCAGGAAAAAAGGCATCAGAGTAAGTATAGTACAACTAAAGCAATTAGATTCTAAGCTGGGCTAACAATCATGCAAGATATTCTTCAAAATTTGACCTCCAGTTCCCCTGCTGAGGCAAATGGAAAAGAGCTGCATGGCACTGAGTATTAAGGCAATAGAACATGGACCCTCTCTCACCTCCAAATTAAACATATCAAGTTCAAGGTATTCCAGTGTAAAACTAATAGTACCGACCAAGAACCAGTTCTCACTGCAAACCACAATGTATTGGAATTAATATCTCACAAATGGACAGGAAATTTTCTTGTTAAGCATAAGGGGATAAAATCACTAGAATGGACCCCAGCAATCTCTAGAAAGAATCTGGATAATAGTTGTAAAGATAGGGCACCTCAAATTCTTTTGTCCCTTCTGTCTCTTTTATTGTAAATGTCAATTGTCTTTTCTTTGTTAATGTTGCTGTCCATTCATTTATTTTACATTTATGTTGTCCAGGCTTTTTTTTATATGTCCCTCACACTATTACATCTGACGTTTAAGGGTTTTATGTGCACAAGGTTTTCTCGGTATGAATAAGAAATAGTATCAAAGTGA
This sequence comes from Megalonaias nervosa, assembly GCA_016617855.1. Classification (NCBI taxonomy): domain Eukaryota; kingdom Metazoa; phylum Mollusca; class Bivalvia; order Unionida; family Unionidae; genus Megalonaias; species Megalonaias nervosa. The sequence continues at coordinate 8,865 of JAECUM010010057.1, forward strand.
GAACAATAAAGGCTCTGCAGTCAATTCAAAACGAATTAAGCAACATAAATGATGAATGAAGCCATTTTTACCATTGACTCTGGTGATTACCTCCATTTTGGAACAAAAAAGGGTGTATAGTCAATTTGAAAACATGAATAAAGTCAAAAGTTACTTAAAAGATGGACTAAACCTACCTATACCATCTACTCCAGTGACTCTATCCACTGCTCAAGCATACCTCACCAAAAGATTTTTTAGATTCTATTCAATCCTAATTGTTGAATGCTCTGCCTCTTATATGTCATCAAAAACCTTCCAACCAAATATTATTGATTACTGTGGACTTTTATAATGGTGGCCAGGTATTAGGTAAATAAAAGATGATACCAATCTATTATAACTGCTACGTAGCCCCCACTTTGTTAGGGGTGGGTTGTAGTGGAAATTTGGTTATCGTTATCTAGAGGGTGATCGCCTTCAGTGCTATTGCCCGGATCGAGTAAATATCAATATAAAGTGTGAAACTTACAGGTGGAATAAATAGAGACCTGAGCAGATATATAAAACAGAATTACACAAGCCCCCGTACATGAAAATGACAATTTAATCAATAACATAAAAAACCATGACAATGCATTACATTAGGAAGATACACTTTTTTTTAAAAATAAATCATTCACCGAATTTCAAACACATATATATTTATATAAATAGCCGATCTGTTTTAAATGATAGAATTAGTTCATCATAGAATCGAGTGAACAATTGAAGTCACTGCCTTGTACAACTTCATAACCTGATTATTTCCGGTTCATTCCAAATTCACTGTGGCTATTATTTTTGGTCCTTTCCACTTTTCTTTTCACTTCTCCAAACTCTCTATAGTCTCACCTCTTTTGGCCCTCGAACTTTGTGTGGGTAGGTGGATATGTAAGTATGTGATACATATATACTTCGATAGGTAGGTACATGGATATGTCCCTGGAGCTATTTCACCTTCCAAAAATAAACAAAGAAGCAACCTAAATCTTCTGTCAGATATCCTACTGGGAATAGATCATTACTCTCCCTCTCATTATGTCAGATATAGTTCCATCGGAATTCAAACAGATACCAAAGGCTATCTGGTCATGCTAAACATGGCAGACCATAAACAAACCTAGTTTCTTAAGATTAATGTACTTCCTAACGGCTATTTCAACCTGACTCACATTATCATCCCCCCGAGACATCAGTTCCAGTCTTGTCTCAATTACACAAATAAATGAATGAAATTCATTACATGGCTTAACTATGTTATTTCTAGCGAATACACACATTCAAGTCTCTAGCATATATGAAATCTCACTTCATGGTTTAACGACGTTAATTTCAGTCAATTCGCATTCAAGTCTTCATCATACGTGAAATCATCTAAGGTCGGTGAATTCACACGGATTCTCGTAACTCATATCAACTAAAGTAAGGCATGAAATTCTTAGATACATATTTTCCTATAACAATCAAGACGACACATTCAAACAATTTGTCAAACTTATACAAAGAATATCATTGTACGGATTCATATAGATGAACTCACACAGTTATATTCACATCAAGAAAATTGATCTATGAATCTAAACAAATAAATTCATGCATATATGAGCAAATAAATCAAACAAATCATTATATTGATATCAACGAATTACATAAGACTGGCGCAAAATACCTCGTGTTTTCAAGCTTCGCTGGCTTCTACCACAAAAATCGTGTCCGTCGACTTTCCAGACATCTGATCCCTTGGATAATTATTTTACGAGTGAATTTCTTCTAAATTCAAACTTGGAGTCTCCTACATTTGTTTTCCCTTGCTGAAAAGTGTAGACTGACTAAATTTTTGTGATGGGACATATTAAAACCAAGAATTTTCGTGTGGGAAACACGCCCCTTATTTAGCGTAACCAACCCGGATTAAATATATCTCCCGCCTTTTATGACTAGGCGCCAAAATTGTAGTCTGCGTGACCTCTAGATTCCCAAATAACTAATTCTGGAAAATCTCAAATCTGACAATTCTGATACTAGATTGAAAGTTAACCCTATTCCTTCCAATCTGTCTGATGGTTAAATAAACGAATGTTTAATTAAGAATCGTTTACTCCCGTGACACAACCATTAACAATCCGTGTATTATGGTGATTTAACACACACAGTCCCCATAAATCTAATTAATCGTTCACTTGCCCAAATTAATGTGCTCTTCATATATTGACAGAAATTTGCATCCTTATAATAACAATAGTACAAATATTTTTCAACAGTTTTCATTGTCACATCGCAGCATGCAACATTCAATCTGATCTACACCATTATGCCGACCTCGTTTAAAAATGTCTAAATACTTTAACACTGATATTTGTTGTATGTAATTCTCAGGGCATGTAAATAACCTTCCAAAGGAATATAAATGAAGATCAAAAACTTGAATAATTGCCATTTAAAAAGTATGTGTAATCAAATTCTAAAAATTAAAAACCCATTACTGAAATAGCTGGTAGTGAACGTCTACATAACCTGACTGATTTGTATTATAGGATACCTTTTACTTTTGGTTCTACAGTAGTTCTACATGTAAGACCTCAATGCTGTAATTTATGTTTTGGGCGTCTAGGTCTTACTGCCTAAATAAAGGCTCTGTGTAGCGTGTTTTGATGTCAACTAACATTGTAACGAAAGTCAAATTTTCAGGAATATCTCACACAACTGACAGCCAATGATTCTTTTCTACAAAGTAAAGTCATAATATTTTAGTCAGACTTTACTTACTCTGAAGTTTTTTCTCTAATAAATTCAAATTCTCACAAAAGAAATGGATCTGTTTTCAAGTTTTGTTGGCCTACATTTCAGTTGGCTGGAATGTGATCGAACCTGAGAATGCTGAAATCGGGTTAAGTTGAAGTATACTTCTTTAACGAAATGAATAAAATATATTATTGCTGAAGAAAGTATTTAGATAGCTTCATTTTGTTCAAGATTCTTATCATCTTTTCAACCGATTTCGGTATTCCCAGCTTCCATCTCACTCCAGCCAACTGAAATGTAGGCCAACAGAACTTGACAACATGTCCATTTACTTGTGTGGGAATCTGAATTTAGTAGGAAAAAGACATCAGAGTAAGTAAAGTCTGACTAAAACATTCTAACTTTAATTTGTAGAAAAGCGCCGATATGGGCTGCCAAGTGTGTTAGTCCTACATGTAAGACCTCGACACTGATATTTATGTATAGGCCGTCTGGGTCTTACTGCCTAACTAACGGCGTGGTGTAGTGTGTTTTGATGTCGACTAACATCGTAATGAAAGTAAAATTTTCAGGAATATCTCACACAACTTACAACCAATAATGACACTTTTCTACAAAGTAAAGTCATAATATTTTAGTCAGACTTTACTTACTCTGATGTCTTTTCTCTATTATATTCAAATTTTCACAAAAGAAATAGACCTGTTTTAAAGTTTTGTTGGCCTACATTTCAGTTGGCTGGAAAGTGATGAAAGCTGGGAATGCAGAAATTAAGTTGAAATATTATTCTTTAACGAAATGAATAAAAATATATTATGCCTACTGGAACTGTAAGCAACGTTTCATTTTGTTCAAGAAACATATCCCACACATGAACCTACTTGATCATACCTCGGCAAACCTTGACTACCTTTGCATTTCAACAAATTCACATGTATGTCAACGGAACATGAAAATGTGTTCATTTGCTAGTGTCAAATCTTGATTCCACCAGGATAAAAACAGCACAGTAAGTATATTAGTTACATATCAGTTTGTGGAGGAGAGTCCATATGGGATGCCAAGTGTGTGAGATATTCCTGAAACTTTGACTACTTGTTCCAATGTCAACCGACATCGGAACAGGCTATACAAGGCCGTTATTTGGGAAGCAAGAAATAGCGATAAAACATTAATAATACATAATACATCTTACATTGTAGGACTACCAAGTGTGTGAGATATTTTTGAAATTTTGACTTGTCGCTCCGATGCTAAACGATATCGGAACATGATATACAGTGCCGTTATTTGAGCAGTAAGACCCAGACACTCAAAACACAAATATCAGCGTCGGAGTCTTTTGTGTAGGACTAGGTCCTACAGTAGTGGGCCAATCATTCTCCTATAATTAGAGAGGTCAGTTGATGGGTACGTGTTTAGTGAGTGTGTTAATTTATACATGGTATTTTCCATTCTTTCTCTAACCTAGATTATTACAGATATTAATCGTCATCATCCTCTGGAACGAATAGTTCTGTTTCCTCCAACCAGGCGGCAACGGTCTTCCCTGTCCACTGGCCCAGGTACAGAAATGGAAACACGGTCAGAAAAACTTTTACCATGCCAAATCGGGTACTCACAGGTTCTGGCATTAGGGCACCTGATTTTTCGAATGCTGAATTTCTCCTGATCATCAGATCTGATCTTTGGTTCCTCCAGGTATTTAACAAAACGTTATTTTGAAGTCTTTTCCTTGCGGGAAAAAGTACTTGCGTCAATTTCGTCGCCATCTTGGCACGCAAATCTTGTTTTTGGATGACATCAATTTTTTATGTGAAGTAGTTGCTGAATAGTTTAGAGAAGCACCAAATATTAACAGGAAAGTAGCAACCAACTTGAAATATATCAGTTAGGGTACCTGCTTATATTTCATTTTTAAGCTTAAATTGATCATATCTAGAAAATTTTTGATGAACTTAAATACGTTTTATACTGGATTCGCCTATAAATATTTGTGCATCTTTTGAGTTCATTCAGTGGGGATTAAGTTTCTTGTTGTTTGTTTTAAGTTGGTTTTCTTTTTTAAACTCAAAGCAGAAGAAATGGCATCTTGTAACATTTTCGAGGAGGATGAAGTTTGTGTTCAGACATCCTCGGGTAGTTTTAAGTATGGACTGGTTCTCATGAGCTCAGAATATGTTAGCAGTGACGAGGACGAGGACGACGATTTGCCAGGTTCCATTTGCAAAGGAATGGTCAAGGTTGCCTGGTATCCAGATGGAGAGGAGACGATGGTAGAGGAGAATAAGGTGTGGATGGATAACCAGGAAACGGGGTTGTCTTGGACTTCGTTATCCTTACCATATTATGGGGAGGGATATCACAATATTTAATTTTTGGGTTATTCCATATCTGTTTTTGCTATAGTTATCAGCTGTACTCATTCACATTAGAAAGCCATTCAGAAATAAAAAAAAAAAATAAATTAAAACCCCCAACAAATCCTATACTTATGCTTTATATATTGGAGCAGAGGTAGTAGATTACAGGAACTGGAAACTTTGCATCACTTACTGATGCTAGTTACAAAGTCTTTTGGATGGTGAATATAATGTTTTTTGTTATTGAAGAATAACTCAAGAAGGTGATATATACTATTTATTAAGTACAAGACATCATTACAGTTATGAAGAGGAGACCAGATTGCCTTGAAAGCATTTTCCCCATGGAACTTAAATCCTAGTGAACATATAACATAAACTAGCTGTTGTCAGTTCTATTCCAGTGTGGAATGTCTATTTTTACTTCAGGTGATATTTTTAAAGCTAATTAAATTAAGCTTACACTAGGTCAATAAATCATCCCCTCACCTGTGATGATATTGACTGGAGGTTTAGGGGCAGATATCACATATTCATTAAAACCTGCAAAAGTCTTAAGCCAATTTTGGCTGCACACATCGCTGTACATTTTATACGCTTACCAATATTTCATGCAGCTATGAAGCTACCGTCAGCTGAAGGATTCTTTTACTGACAGGTTCATTATATTTCCTGAGCCAAGCCTATGTTTGCTGACTTGTAAATCCACGTAGAATAGCATAACCCTCTGTCCTATGGCCATTTATGAATTTTGCGCCAGATTTGGCTGTTTGAAGTGTACGCAGATTTGTTCTGGAAAAATTTTTCATGCAGCAGAATTGCACATTTTAATAAACAAGTGACATCAGAGCCACATATTGTCCATCAATATCAATACAGATTAAGTGGGGTTGATTTATCGGACTAAGTTTACAGTGACATGAAGGGAGACATATTTAACAAAGTTACCCAGCTTATTACCTGGGAGACATTTTCATCATGTAGTGATTTTAAGTGACTCACAGTATACATTTGAATGTTATGATCTTGGAAAAGGTTTGTATTCAAGTAAATTTTAAGTGTTTTTGTGATATATATTCATCAGATATTATAAAGAGAATTTAAGATGAATTGGCATCATCTCAGTCTTACAAAAAAATGGCACAATATACAAGCGTCTTCAAGTGAGCATTCATTTTGTAGACCATTTCACTGGAAAGATTTGTTACAGATTTATATAAAATACATCAAAAGAAAGAGAATATTTTTATGACTGCATTCCAACTCATTTATGGTGGAGCAAAGGGCAGTGCAAGTATCGCTTATATTTATTTTCTTTTAGCTTGTACAATAATGATAGGCATATCCCCCTTGTTTGGTAAACCACAGTTGGCAAATACAGTTTGATAGAAAATAATTTTCACTTATCCTTTCGATTATACAAGTTTTAGTGTGAAGAAATTGCTCAGATTACTGAGCAGTCTTCTTATGTCAGTATGGTTTTACATGGATAGACTGCTTGTCCTGTTCAGTGATGATACAGGCCTGGTTTCAGCATAGTTAACAAACACCAATTGTCACCTAGGTAAACTTGTCTCTATCACTCGATGTAGATTCTTTGCATAACAGGAGGGAATACAAGTGAAACTTTAAAAGGAATTTATGGTATTGTGAATTAAATGCCAAATAATCCTACGAGTTCTATCACAGGTCAAAAATTATAGAGCATTCTGCATGAATTCCAGGTCTTGAATGTGTGATGAACCAATAGCCTTGAATGAATTGATGTGCCTGCAGTCCTGATGTATCACAATGATATAATCCAGAATATCTTTGAATGAATACACAATAATCCCAAAATATCATGGAGCACATTGTAATTCTAATGAATAATTCTTCTCAAATTATAACTGAACACAACTAAAAGACTGATATTAAGATACAAATTAATAATTCTTTACATGGTTTTCCTTGTGCACAGACTGTCTCCTGACTTAGACACAACAAAATGCCCTGGACTTGGGTCATTTCCAATGGAAATTTCCATCAAATTCTTCAACATGGTCAGGTCTGCTTACTAATATATTAGCAAAGAATTTACAAAAATCAGGTAGAACATGGTTTTCCCCATGGAAGATGAAATGAGTTGACAAAATGTTTTGAACTCAAATCCAAGTAATCATATTTACAAATGATCATTATCTTAAAGTATAATCTACACTTATGGACAAAAGTTAGCTATGTATGTTGTTTACTAATGACTCATACAATCTACAATTGTGGACAAAAGTTAAACACAATATTGATATACATAGCAACATGCATAGTTTGCTTATCAAGGTAGTTCACTATATTGATTGTTCTTACAAATTGTTAAGAAAGTATGCAGTACTACATTGCTTTTATATAGTAAAAGTTATACTATTGCAAATGGTGGAATTTTATCCCTTAAGTTCAGAAAATGAGTGTATTTATAGCCAGTACCAAGCCCCAACCACCTTGTTGAGGATAAGTCTGTTTACAAGATACACCTCTCAATAAATTATGCTCAACAGGGTCCAGAAACACAGATGTTAGTATAGGTGAAGATGTGAGTTACCAAGAGACATCAGAAATATTAAGGAGATACCATCCCAGCAAGATGTTGACAATGAGTAGACTGGAGGTGGGCTATTTAGTCCTTTTATGATCACACTGGAATTAATTGTCAATAAAATGAATTTTCTAATGAAAAGTTTTGTGCTTTCCTGTATAAATTACATTAATTTTTAAGATAACCAAACTTTGAAGATCATTAAAACATTACTCCGAGAGGTTTGTACATACATTATATATACTTGAGAAAACATTGTGTATATTGTTCATGCTTTTTGCATGTGACTGACTGCTCTGGTGGCCTATCTCAAATGCGGAACGTCACAGGTTCGAACTCTGGCTGTGACATACCAAAAACAAATAAAAATGGTACTAGCAGCTACCTTACTTGGCATTCAGCATTTAGAGTTAGTGTTAGGACTGGTTAGCCTGGTGTCAGGATAATGTGACTGGAATGGATGGGACATGACGCTACATGTCTGTGGCATGATGCCCCAGTGCTAGACATCACTATAAACTGCCATACTGCAGACATCATAGCGATATGACTCAAATTGTTAAAGCTGCATTAATATTCAAATCACACACGCTGCATGTGAATATGGGTATTAGTCAAGTGCTGTTGTTGAATCACAAAAAAACAAGATTTATCATGCAGACATTCAATTTGTGAAACAACAACTGTCAATGAAATTTATGCTTATCCTTGAACAAACCTCTGTTAGCCATTTGGGAATTTTTAAGTTCAATACAGACTTTGGAAACAATGCTTTTCATGCACATGATGCTTTTTTCCCATGCTTCTGTTATATCCATGATTACATTTGTGAATTAGTTGGATAAACTACTGATGAATGTTAGATCCTTTAATTATATTACCTACATAGTTTATAACAGTGTTCACTAGGTCACTTTAAATAAGTTGAATTGATACAATACTGAACTCACACAGAGGTAGGATCTGTGTGCCTTTTAACCTTTTTTCCAATCCCCTTTTTTGATTTGATACAAAAAGCGTAATTAATGTGATAATATGAAGCAAGTCAGCTTTTAATAGTAACAATACAGCTAACACTTCTGAAAATCTGAGATCAAAACAGATTCTCAGAAACTGTTGTGAACATAGCTGAAACAGTTGATTGGCACTTTTCATGTTTGAATAGAAGAGGATATATAGCATTTTTGATGATTATGCTGAAACTGAGTTAAAAGATAGAACTAAAATATCACATGACAAAACTTATTTAATTGGCATTTATATCTTGAAGTGCTGCCACCAGTAAGTATTAGTGTCCTTTTTTGCAGATCAAAGTATTGTTGTTTATTATTATTTACTGTGTACTTGAGAATTTTTTTTTGTTTTATAGGAATGTTTTGAAAAATATATGACTTATTAAAAGTTGCAAATGCATTGATTCAAATTTTGGGTCACTAAATGTCATTACTGACAATAAAACGAGTGGTATATCAGAATTTATTTTACCAGTTTTTATCCGGATTTTCTTCATGTTCAACAAATGAGAGCCAATTCATTTTCTAAAAAACAAAAATGGAATCCACACCTGACACCCCATTATCCGGGCATGAATTATGGAGGGAAAGGTGTATCTACTTTGTAAGGAGACAGTTCTAAGTTCTTTAACATCTCAGTCCACATCTATACATTTATAATTAACGCTTGACATTGCACATCTTCTAGACAATCCGTATCAAAGGCATAGCATATGTGTTCCTTAGAAATACAACAAGATTTCATGAAATGGTATTGCATATGCAGGTATTGCATATGCATCGCAAATAAACTATTGCAGGGATGATGTTTTTGTATTATTCAGGCTACCTGGCACGCCAATTTCATCAATATTAATTGAGAATTTGCAATGAATTTGGGAATTTAGAGATCTTAAGCTGCAGGATTTGGGATTTGAAATAGCCCAATGGAAAGTTAATTCTTGCATGCCAGAATTTGTTTCTCATTCCATTCATTCTGTAACATGTTCATGGTTGAGAACCATAATTTTACTTTTCTCACTACTGGATGTTATCTTGATCACATAAAAACTTTGCATTGTATTCAGATTCTCCAACGTATGTGTCTAATCAAGGTAGCACTAAATAGTAATGTGCAAGGCCCATGAGTCTGCATGTACCGTGTTAGATGAAAATCCAACCACTGTGATACATTAAAATGCAGTCATCAGTATGTATGTATTTTTGTGCTCATAAGAGAATAGAAAAACTGTAAGTAAAATATTTAAAAAATTTCTTTGTTTCTTTTTAAATTTTTTTCACCCATTTATTTTCATACCCAACCACTCTCCGGAATTGAATGAAAATCAGTCAAACTCTACATTTTCAACAATATTTCAGACGAATTCCAAAATGAAATCACATTACTGACAGCTTATCATTTGATACCCAAATATGTAAAAGATCAGTTAAAAAGTGGGCCATGAATAATTACTTCCTTTTAAGAATTACATTCAGGTAACCACAGAATTCATGCTGGATGACTGTCCATAACAACTGTAATCTTGTACTCACACAAACCCAACTGTCTGTTTTCTGCACAAAACGTGTTCCACACAACTACCATAGGTGGACATATTCAAGATACCTTTGCTAATAATGATGCAGATACTCTGGGAGCCCTCATATTAAAATTTTACCCCTAGGCCAGTCATGCAAAAGTGTTTTGTGCTACCCAAGGTACTGAAAAGTGAGCAGACCACTCCTCCATTTTCATGATGATGGATATGTATTCCCTCCATAAATAGAAAACTTTTTGACTGTTTGTTTTTGGATAATTTATAGTACATACTGGTAATGACCAGTGCACATATTCTGTGTATTTTAATTGCTTAAATTCAGCACAAGGCCTGAGATTCATCTGCCAGGTTATTCTTGGACTTAATTTTCTAGATTGAAATGCTAAATTTTTACAGTGACTTCTAATGAACAGAATAATATTTTTGTGACATTCTTTTCCAACTTTTTTTGTTTCAAAAAAGAATATAGATGTTGACTTGTGGCTGCTTGGAAATATCCTTCAGAACTGAGTAGAACTTAATTTTATATGAAACTAACTAAAGGTGCCATCTGATCACAGAGCATTTTAATTCCAAAAACAAGTAACAATTATTATAATGCAGCTTATGTTAATTAATGTTCAGTGAATAAACAGATCCATCTGTTTGCGGCAGATACTCATTCTCATATTAAGGACATGTTCCAAAAAGCTGTTTTATTGTAATACCAATGAAGACAGCAAAAGGTACTACTACTATTTACTTCAAGAAAGGCAACTGTACAAGACAAGAACAAAATTATACTTCAAATCTTGGTTTGCAGTGTATGCAAACCATTACAATATGAATATTTTAGTCTGCTATGGTGTAATTAATTGTGAGCTGGACAGTTCCTATCTATAATCTTCAGTAGCATAAATGACAACTTCACCAATCAGTTGTATAGTGACTCTCGTGCTCTGTAGGTGGTGGTTCATTCCCCCCAGTTGGCACTTAGTTATGTGATTGTCAATATCAGAAAGCTGTAATGGTGATGTTAAATTTGGTAGTGAAGTAAAGCACATAAAGTTGGTTGTATCTTGTTTTTTGACTATTAGACAAAATGCAACCTGTTTTACCACAAGCACTGGCACACTTACTCTAAAGAAAGGTTAACTTTAAATTTAATCAAAATTTGCTTTTTTACTTGTATGTTTTGTGCATTGCTCAAAGCATTCTTGAAGATGTTAGCACCGTCTACATTCTCCATTCAGTATCTCATCTGGTAGATACAAATATGTGTGTGAGACAACAGATGATATCCATGCTATTGGTAATAGGTAATAAGATTAGACTATATGGCCTGGTGAAACTATTATTTCCAACATATAATTCAAATATCCCATCAATATATCATTCATAAAGCAACCAATCCTTTTCCCCTGGAGTTATAAATATACTTTATATACTGTCTTATAAAGTCGAGTTAAACTGCAAACAACAAAGATCCTGATCTGCTGTAGCATAATGCACCTGCAGATAAGGGTCTATATTTGTTCTGCTGGTTACTCTTAACAAACTGCACAAACCCTGGTAGTTTCCATAATGGTACTGTTACGTCTTCCTGTCCATGGAGACTGATGCAAGGATATGATAGTGTTTCCGGATCTTCAGTTCTGCAATAAGAATGATTAAGTCCAGTTGCAGATTTCAACTTTCATGTTTGTTAATAACTTTCCAACAATGCATGCAATGTAACTTACAAATTTTTTAATTTCTGAGACCTTTGTATTAATAGAGCCTACAATTTTTGTTTCTTCTGTAGTTAATATTAGCAGACAGGTCACTGATGCCAGGAGATGTAGTTCGTCGTCTTGTGGAAGGTCAGGACAGTCAGCGTGGCTATGTTAAGGATATGCAGGTCAAATGTCATCTCAGGGTACTGGGGACTGACAAGTGGCTGTACAACATAAATAGCAAGGATCTCAAGGCACTTGGGGTAGGTAGCTAAGATAGTTTATTGCCATGTGTGTATGAGCAGTTAGTGGGACATTAAAGTATCTCCCGACATTGACATCCACGTCATTAAGAATGGCAAGATTTTATGTTTAAGTTATTATGACAAATTAATACTCCCACACTAACAGAGAAAAGGCAGGGATGTTTGAACCAGCCTGTGCATTTGACTGTTTGTAATGTTGTGCAACTTATCATGCATGGTTCAAGATAGAGACTTGTTGTGTCTGGATGTGATTTAGGAAGTAGTCTGCAGATATGCATAACAGTTTTAGAATTTTGATGCAATGTCAAGAGGCAGAGTTATAGAGTGTGTGGTGGTTTTGCATAAACTTTTTAAATATGAAACCAATATGTTTGAGAATGTTTGTGTGCATGTGTGTTAGCAGATGTCAGATGGTGGAGTGAAATGGGAACCGGGCCTTGAAGTTTTAGCCCCTGGGTCATAATTTAAGAAGTGTTACCATCCACACCCTGTACTGACATACACTTTTTGTGCATGAAAGACACAGTTATAAATGCAGCTGACATTGGCCCTGTGGTCAATTCCTACCCCATTGGACTTGACTACTGGGTCATTTTTTCCACCATATCATGATACATACATTTACCAAGCATGAAAAGACAAATTCACACATGCAAGTAAAATTAGCCCCAGGGTCTGTTCTTACCCCTGGGCACTGTATGAATTATATTGATAAAACTCTAGAGAACAATGAGTTTCTGGGATAACATTTGAATAAGAGCTTTTTATATTTGAGCACAGGTAAGGAGAAAAGTGCCTTGGCACTAATATGACTGACTGTACATACAGGGATGATTCCACAATGACATTCTCCCCTCCATTCCTTGAATTGAGAATTGTTATAATGAAACAAGTATTTTGGATAATTATTAATACATAGGCATCCAGTTCATAACTTAATATTTATCAGTCATGTAATTTTAGCTGCAATTTATTCAGATGTCCCTTTATACATGTTGTAGATTAACATAAATATTATATGGGGTTTTGTATGGTGTAAACCAAAATAAGATCATTTTGTTAAGGTTTGTTGAAAAGTTACCTTTTTGTTTAGTGGTACAAGTAGTAGTTGTGTTGTTTGGTATAAAAACATCCTTCTTAGAATAAGTCCTTAATATCAGACTGTATCAGTAGCCAACATATGTGTCTGTTTATTTGTCTGACATAACAATTCACATACTTTAGAGAATCTAAATGATTATTATGCTTAAATGCTGTTAAAGCAATGCAAAGCTTCTGCTAGATCATGATGGCTTATGGCAAGGAAAAGATAAAGTTATGATTTTTAAACACAGTAACATAATTATGTTATAAGTATGAATGGAATTCTGGCAAGAAAGATTTACTAACTCTCAATTGGGATAATTCACAATACAGTTTCTGGGGCCAGCAAAGAAAATTTAAGGTGGCATTAATTACTGTATCAATTATTTCTGTTCATGGAATATAGTTTCTCGATGCAATGACAGTATCATTAGCCAGCAAACAGTGAATGACATTCTAAATAGGTGAAATTGAGCAGCAGAAATGAGAAGGACAGAAAGAGGCAGATAATTTGTGAGGAAAACTAATGTTATGGTTATTTGTTTTGGCTAACAATGTGTTAATTATTAAAGCAATGAATACATCTGTCCTTTTACTCTGGTTTAATTATTGCTGACCTTACACAGGCATGTATTGACTATTTATGTACTCTGGAGATAGCCCACATTAGCGTTTATCTGCAGTAATTTTATTTATATTGTTGACATAACTTAAGTACATAGGTTTTCCGACAATAAAGTAATAACTTGTGGATGCTTGATTTTGTACAATTAAACTGCTTTTGAATGTATCTTCAATGTTTACGTTGGCAATCAGCTACCATTCTTTCTGTGTCCATGCCAGACTGATTTTTAATTCCCATTCATGTTGTAATAAAATGTTAAACTTGGTTCCAGTTTAACATTATGTGTGCAACTTGAGTGCACAAATGGTGACTAATTGATAAAACCCAGTCTAACCTGTTGAAAAGTTTTAGTAATATTAAATGTAGTATTAATAGAATTTTACTTTGTGGGCTAGTAAATGGTAATCTGTTTGATTGATATACTTTTTTTAATCAATCTTACAATATGATATGAATGGTTGGTCGGTTAATTTTAACAGTGCTTTCTGCACAGTATTGGATGCCATATATACTCGCTTGTAAGTTGAGTCCAACTGCAAACTGCACAGGCTCAGATCTGTTGTCACATAATGCAATGGCAGATCTGGTTCTGTGCAGTTTGGAGTAATCAGTAGAATAAAACAACATAGACCCAGATCTGCATGTGCATTATGCTAATGCAGATCAAGGTCTTTGTTGTTTTCAGCTTGGTTCAACTTATAAGATAAGTATATACAGTAACTTATGTTAAGGAAATGGGAGCTAAGTGCCTTTCTTAAAGACACATGCAGAGGCAACCATCCCTGGTTTACGAGGGCAGCTATTAAACCTGCAATGCCTCTATTATGAGTCAAATGCTAAACTTAACTGAGTCACCATGACTCCACACCATATGATGTGTGCGTAACTTCTAAACCATCTGAGATAGATATTTCAGCTTACTGGATATGTTTGGCAATGTTGTCGGCTGATGTGCGTGAATGTTTTTGGAATTTGGTGCCATTCCTTGGTTGCAGAGGTGGGGACAGTGGTGCGCTGTATGTGGGGGGGGGATGAACTGCTTTGATGCAGGGGTTTAGTTATGTATATGACATGTTTTCTGGTTTACATGAAGAAATGTTGAAGAATAAAAATATCCCCTTACTGAAGAAAAGTGTTATGTCTTGCCCACCCATCTGTAAAAATACTTTTTGGCATCACTCATTAAATACAGTGTGGGAGGTAGGAATCCTCTCATTTGATAAGTGTATTCATGTCTGTCAAAATAAGCTTGATCAAACCTGTATTTAAGCAACTATAGTTTAAACTGAAATTATAAGCAGGAGATCCATGGAGGGTAATTTTAATGGGTGTCAGTTCCTCTGTAAGGCAGGCCAATTAATAATATTATGCAAAGTCTTGATTTGCAATAATGAGACTAAAACCCATATTGTGGAAACTTCCCAAGCACAAAACTAAGGTCCGTCAGAAAACTGGCATGATGTATCATTGATTAGGATGAAGTTAAAAATCGTATTGTTCTCAGGATTCTTTTAACATTACTTTCTGTTAGCATTTCTTTTGAATTATAATAGCCTAGGCATAATCCAAATATCATCTGAGATACTTTTCTTCAGTTTGAACCAGAGTGGTTTCCTATAAGAGTGTTGAGAATTCAGAGCCAGATTATAGTACATAGCACATTCATCAGAATTTCTAACATTGCAGGATTGGGATCCTGACAGAGAGGTCACTCTGGATCACTGGGTAGGCAGAATAATGGAGATTAATGACAGCATTACCTTGAGATTTGCAGATGGAGCAAGGTAATTAAACATATGGAATAATATCAAATTGACTTTCAGAGTCATCAATCAATATGAAAAGGTTAGTTTCTCAAGTGATAGTACTCCTTAAGCCTTATTGTAAATTCTCTGTCAGCAGACAGTATTTTTAACATTATGGAGGACTTCATTCTTTACAAATTGAGGCAAATGATTTTCTTCAAGTTTAAGATGGCAAGCAGAGAATTAGTAGACCTGTGACACCTGTGGGAGATTTTTAACTGTATGTAGACTCAAATAACTCTTTTCAAAGAATTAACATGTCTTTGCGGCAGAAATATTTAAATCTTTAAGAGCTCACAGAAGTGCAGAAAAAGTGGAGCGGTCCATATTTTGCTGGCATATTAAACAGAATACAGGAACACAAGCACACTAAAGATGATATGCTTACACTTTCCAATAAGGTTGACAGATGGCCAACATCCAATGGATTCTTTATGTATCATACAACAAATTTACAAATCAGTCAACACTATCAGCAATACATGGGGAATCTGAAAGCAGACATAAAGAAAATAAAAACATGTGATTAGATACCTGTTACGTATCAGCTCGTTCAAAGTAACACAAAGAAAGAGTGAAGACAACAAGCTTTGTAAATTTTAACAAAAATAATTTATTTCCCTAGAAAACACGGTGAAAAGGTAAATAGATGAAACAAGACTTACGATTTACGAAGAAGATCCAAAAATTGTCCAAAAATTGTGAAAACACATAAGTCCTGTGAAATAAACAGTTCTAATTTGATATAGTCTGAATCTCAGTTCCGTTCCAAGATGGCGGATGATGACGTCAGACGAAGGCTAACACAAAATGTCCAGAATTTTCACTGTAAAGCACAATTTGAATTGTTCTGCTGCAATTTAGAAAGTTTCAACAAATGTCTTTGTCCCAAGCCAGTAGGGCTGTTCTCCAGGGAGAATAATTATTTAGAAAGTAGATGAAGTACAGCTACCACCACTAACAACACACATGTTGTTCCTAACACGTACGAATGAACAAACACCTCTTTCCAGCACAGAAATACCTTTTCCTTAAGGTATTAGAAACTCTGTAAGATGTTATGATGTGACTCTCAAGTATAACTGACTACGCCTATGACCACGACTCTGACTACCACTAAACATTTCTTACAGGTAACTGAGCATTTAAAACAAACTAATGCGTCATTACATGTACACATGCATGAAGGACATGTGTGATTTCGAAATCACTACAATGCGTAAACAAGTATTATTTTGAAATAACGTGGTCACAGCCAATCATTTACATAGCTCTTTCTCACTGTTTGCTTGATACGAAAAACCGTCATGCAAAAATCGTGCTTACACAAGTCACATTTCCGTTTTAAATAAATACGATGTTTCTAACAAACTATTAGACCTTGCTAACATAATCATCACCATAATAATAATAACATTTAGTGATGTAAAAATAAAATAAAAAATGAAACAAAGAATTAGAAGAATTTAAATTTTAACACATATGTAATTCAACTACAGGGTCGTAACATACCAAAAATTAAAAGTGGGAAACTTAACTTTGCCAATTGTTTGACATGTTGCTGTGGTCTTGTTGAAGCATTTACCATTGCTGTTGGTGCCAGAGTAGTTCTGGTATTAAATTCTGGTGTTACAGATAGATTGGTCTGTGTTGCTGATTGTACAATACTCCACCCAGGAATAAATTCCCAGGCTGCACTGAAAACAATAAAATTAGTTGCATTTCACAATGCAGAATTTAGGACAAAAACTGAAACAGATTTACATTCAAACCATAAACTCTTTGATGCTGTTCTAGTTATGGCAGTAATTGCAAGATTTCTTCTGCAAGTACATTCAAACCTGTCTACAACAGCCACCATTGGGAAAAAGTAAAAGTGGCCTTTGTAGATAGGTGACCTTGTAAGGCAGGTTCAGCTCTCAAACTTAGTTCATGACAAATTTATGTACTATGAACCAAATAGAATTAGTATTATTATTAGAAGTATTCTCATTACTATTATTTTATATGTATTATTAGTATGATACCAAGGTATATGTATATAGTTCAGCATATAGTTTAGCTATTTAGCAACAAGAAATTTACCAAAATTAAATAAAATTACATCTGTACAAGGATGATGTATCTTCACTCTAATCCATTAAGTAAATTATGTCATAACTAAGCCTTAAAAAGTCACTGATCTTGGTTTGATCTCCAGCCCCATTACAGTTGCAATGTCTGAAACTTCTGTCACTGATTTCAGCATGTTTGATTGTCCATGATGAATTGCAAACCCTTTCAGTTTATG
This sequence comes from Megalonaias nervosa, assembly GCA_016617855.1. NCBI lineage: Eukaryota > Metazoa > Mollusca > Bivalvia > Unionida > Unionidae > Megalonaias > Megalonaias nervosa. Next base: position 26,877 of record JAECUM010010057.1, read on the forward strand.
TATACATTCCTGTACTTCATGTAAAGTGCACACAACTGACTTTTTGTTAGGACAGATGTTATAATTAGGAATGAGAACAGGTGTTCACACTTTAAACAATTGATGGATTATGCTGTTGCTCAAGCTCACCATGATCAAAATACAGTCCCCTTTTGTTTGTGACCTTTGATGATTAAGGTATGAAAAGAAGCTTCCTGGGGCTATTGTTAGTAGCACCTAAGGGATAACACTAGTGCATTGTACCTTTTCTCGAAGATTACTTGTATATTTTTTTCATCTGAGATAGCTTAATTCCAAATATCAATAATGACTATTAATAGATTCATCCTATTAACAGCGGAAAACAAAGAAAATCAATTTCAAATAGAATTGCTTTGACCCTGTCCTGTAACGATAAAATCAGCATTGCTTGACACCTTTGAGTTTCACTGGATTACAGTATGTACAATTGAAATATGAAATGTTTAAACCTCGATTCACATTATGTATATATATATATATATATATATATATATATATATATATATATATATATATATATATATATATATACACACATACATACCAAGCCTTGCTCATCAAACAAAAGAAGTTTAACTTGCATACTAGGAGTAGTCACTGCTGATACACTCCAGTGGCCATGGAAGGCAGGGTGAAACTGCTGCTTGGTTAAGAAACACATGGCCACCGACCACAAATGATGGGGTAAAATCACTGTTTGGTTAAGAAACACATGGCCACCAACCACAAATGATGGGGTAAAATCACTGTTTGGTTAAGAAACACATGGCCACCAACCACAAATGATGGGGTAAAATCACTGCTTGGTTAAGAAACACATGGCCACCGACCACAAATGATGGGGTAAAATCACTGTTTGGTTAAGAAACACATGGCTGCTGACCGTAGAAGACAAATGACCACTGATTACATGACATTTATACAAGAAATTTGATGGGGGTGGACAATTTAGAATGGTGATTGTGACCAGGTAACCGTAGAACTCAGGTGAATATTAGGACAGGTGTGACTGTACATATGCACTGTATGACATCATGACCAAGTATCCACTAATACTGGACAGGAGTGCAACAGAATACAATATCCAGGGTCAAACTCTTGGAAAATGTGTTATCTTTTGATGGATGAACCTATTCAGCCCTCAGCTGAGTAAAATGTACATACTCATTTATAAGCTGACTCGAGCATAAATTGACTCCTCCCCTCTTTAGGGCTGCAAAACAGTCATTTATTTCTGACCCGCATATATGTTAGAATGCATTTTGCAAGTTAGATGGGTGATTTATTGTCAGTGAGTCAGATTTACACTTTAGAAAATAAACTGGATAGATAGATGGGAAAAGTAAAGACAAAACCAGTGTAAAATACAATTATATTTCAGAGTGGATTATATCACGGATAAATTGACAACTTAAATTTGTCCATCTTCATGTCATAGACATAACATTGATAGAAATCCATAATGCTTGACAATTGAAATCCGTTTATATGATAAATCAATGAATTCAATTATATATTACATACCAGTCTAAAAATAGTAGCCCAGTATGATCCGATTCACAATGTCCTGTAATGTATTAATTCCACACATCTTACAAACAAACAGTGAAAGTCAAGTCCACACTTTTGTGATTCACAGTATCCTATCAATGTCACTGTTTAATGCCATCTGGTATAAAACCCAGGAATTTATCCTCATTGTCTGAGTTACCAAATATAGTTCTGAAATCATCCATTGTTGTCTAGTCATCATAAATATCATCCAACTCTGATTCCTTGTCTTTACTGTCATGTGCGATTGCTTATGTGGAGGCTGGGCTTGAGCTCTGTAAGTAACACTTTGATCATATGGTCTGTGAAATCTATTAAAGGATGCAATTAAACAGGTATCAGTTGTGCAGCAAGATCAAGGGGAGTTCAAATAACCATCCACTGTTACTTGGCACTGAACAGGTATCAGATTTGTGGCATATTAGGGTTTTTATGTGGGAAAACAACTAGGCTGCTGACTTTACTAGCAAATGGATTAAGGTCAAATGTATACAGGAAGTGGTAGAACTCTACTTTGGCACTGAACATGCAATTCACAGCTCAGTCAAGTGGATTGTCAGCTTCACAACAAAGTGTTACCATTACAAGCTAAGGGCTTACTGGCCCACATGCACTGGCAGATAATCAGGGAAATGTCACTTAGGAATAACATCTTGCTTATTCAAAAGGAAAATGTAATTTACAGTCAAACCCACTTATCCTGACCTCGGTTATCTCGAGAACCCGCGTATGTCGAGTGTTTTGGTCCAGTCCCAAAAAAATCCTTCTTTGTTATGCTATTTTTTCCCCGCTTATCTCGACTCCTGTTAAGCCGATAACGTTATGTCGGGCATAAGTTTCGGTCTGAAGTAACATGTGGACCCGCTTAATTCGATGAAATGCAAGTTTTTAACATCAATCTCGCAGAAATTATACAAGAAATGGCCAGCAAAAGTGATCAATTTTCACTAACAATTTTGGTCAGTTACGGCAGGATTCACATGTTTATTTTGTATTCTTTCTATTTTTGGTTCATAAGAGTAGCTTAATCAATTAGTTTATTAAGATTATATCATGTTCACTACATAAAATATTCAAGGATTCACAAAGAGAAGAGTGTACACAAATTACAATGTAACTTTATTTCACGAAAACGCAGAATCTTAGACATCAGCTACATGTATATTTTATCATTTCCCTTTTGTTTCTTAAGGTACATTTCAGATCTGAATTATGTTCGGAAATACATGTATAGAAGAAAAAACAATCAAGGAGATACAAGTAATGAAACATTATGTACATGTACATGTACAAATTAATAATCAATGTGCAGACGGAAAATTGCTGATCGGCTGAATATTCAAAAGTCATGAAATTGTTCTATATGCACGTAATATCATGATGATTTATTTGATAGCATTTTATGACAAAATAGCCAAACATGTCAGCAATATTTTCAAAATATCTATGACTTATAAACAGAACATAATGTAGTGGAAATACAAAAATATACAGTAAAATTACCTACACGTACATGTACAATACACGCATACTGTATATGAATAAAAAATGAATACTTTTTCATTTTGAATCTGTACATCTATAAAACACAAAAGTACATAAACATATAATGTGCACTGCATTATTTTTTTTTAGTAAATATGAAGTAATATCAGTCTGCTTTTGTTTAATCTGACACTGATTTGTAACGAACGATTCAAAAGCACTTAGGTTTTCATACATATGCTCGGCACCAGCGACACTTGCCACAAACAGTTTCATTTTTTTAATGCATTCAGCCATTTCACTGTAGCATGGGATAGTGATAGGCTCATCATCATCATCATCATCATCATCATCATCATCATCATCATCTTGCTGGCATGATTGTATCTGCTTGGTTGTCACCGATTGGATTATTTCCTCATCAGTAAGTTCACCATAGGCATTGGCATTATCATCCACGTGAACATAATTAGAAAATTAATCTCGAGCCAAAAGCAAAGTTACACTCTCTTTGGATTCTTTTCCTCCATGGCATTTGTTCCTTTGAAATCCATCATCTTGTTAGGCAGACATTGCCAAATAGCCCAGTCTCATCAGTATTGTATATATCGCATGGCTTGAACATGTCTAAGATTTTTGGCAAAACTTCTTTATGCCATTACTTAATGGCCACATCTGAAACAGGTGCACTCTCTCCACACACGGTTTTAAAACAAATATTATTGCGCTGTTTGAAACGATCTAACCAACCATGTGATGGGAACCAAAGTTGGATAAAAAAACAGAAAAGAAAAAAAGAATCGGCACTCTTTAAAGAATCCAAAGTCAGTTTCCAGGGTAGGTTTGCTTTGCAATAAAATAACCTTTGTATTTGATATCCTGCCAGTAAGTTCAAAGAATGAGTTTACTGCTCGTTACCGGATGTGTTTATTCACCACCTGGGCATCTATTTGTTTGTCATCTGGAATCATAATTGATACAATCTCGCATTGATGTCTGCAGGATAAGTAGTATACTCACAGTGAATGCACATGTACATGTATTTTCAAAAACATGTATTGATCTTTATTGCAGATACTGTCATATATTAACCTGGATATAATACAATCTTGGTTATTTTGCACCTAACACCGTGTTATGCGTGAATGGCGGGTGCCTGAAAGCAATTGGTTGATGTTTCTCTCTCACTCTCTTTCGTTTGTGATTTTCTTGGATCCTTTTTTCAGTCTGATAACATATTCAAACCTCTGAGTACAACCAAACATGATTTGTTTTTCAATATTCACATCAGTTATAAAATTGCATCGTGTGTTATCTGACATAAGTGATGCACACTACAGTATGGATGCATACACTACATGTGATATAGGGAGTTCATAGATATATTTTTTCTTTAATAAGTTACTCATGATAATAAAATAAGGAATAAATGATAACAACACCAGGTTAGTTTCTTTCATTTTATTATCAATTAAGCATTTTGTTTATTTTATTGTAACATACAGTGGGAGGGGATTCCAGTAAACGTAAGAGCAAGAGACGGGAGTGATGGTCAAGGACATCTTTAAAATTACGTTGCCGGTTTTTATGAACCCAGATATCTTGGGACCCGGTTATGTCAACGACTTTTTTACACCCCTATGTAATCGAGATAACTGGGTTTGACTGTAGTAGCAGCAATTACTCATTTAATGCTATTGTGTAGCTTTTTTTTTTTGTGTGTGTGTAGAAAAACCACCATCTGTTTGATGGTTACAGAGTGAAGAATTTTCAGTATAAATCTATCCACTCATGCACCTGGCTTGGGGCATGTATATAGCTGTCATCTTTTTTAATGATGCCATACTTTATGGACATTAAGCCTAGATCATCACCAGAGAAAATGTGCTTCTAGTGACTGCTTACTGCATTAGCATTAATTTCACTATCTGTTCCGTTATTTAAATTATGCCAGTAACATTTTCTCCCACTTGGAATAAAGTTCTTTAAGGAACATATAGATTACCTCGTGTGTTCCACCTTTAGGGGTTTGGATCATCTTCACTGCCAAGGTTCTGATAACCCTATCTACACCTTGGCGTAATGAACAGATATTTCTTTGCTTCGGGTCTGTGAATTTCATTGTATGCGGTGGCAAGCCACTGCATCCAGTCAAAATTAAGTTGTTCAAATTTGAACACTGTTTCTATGTTATCGATACAAGGGGAGCATACAACTTGAATGGATTGATAAATAAGCAATTTTCCAGTGCAGGTCCGTGTTTGCACAAATACCTTTCACTCAAATACACCTGTAATGGCTTCCCTCTGGTACATAGCCATATTTTCGATGTTAAACTTACAAAGTATCCTTTCTAGGTCAATTGCCACCACTGTTTTTGGTTGATGTACAATGCACCACGCTATCGGTTTGTTGGCATTACATACTAAAGGAGGCAAGACATGAAATCCAATAGATGTCGCTATGACAAAGCACCGATATAGCTGTTCGATTCACCAAGGTGTAGATAGGGTTATTGGAACCTTGACTAGCGAAGATGGGTTTGGATACACTATCCTACTTTTCAATATATAACTTAGGTACAGTTAAGTCCTTGTGTTAAATAATAACAGCACAACCTGCCTAACATTAAATGTAGCTAGAGGCTTGTGTATTCCTCAGAATGGAAAGAATCTTATTGTCATTGTTTCCTTCTACATATATATTAAAGATGTCCATGGTCTTGCAGGATGAGAGAAGATAAAATAAACTTTTATTGCATGTGTATCCGAGTTTTGAGTTTTCCTTGGTAAAGGTTGCAAGTGAGAAAAAACAAAAGGAAAAAGAACAGGTAAAAGGGATTCTCATTTGTTTGCCTTGTGCATACTCAGGGGTATACTTAGTACACATTGCAGGTGATTGTACGCATGACATTTAAATATGTTGTCATTATTTTTATTTAAAAAATCAGAATAGTGTCAGGACCTTCTGTTGGGTAGTATGGCCACAAGAAGGGCTCATGGAACACTCAACCAGACTGCATCTGTTGCTCAAAGTTTGTAAATCATGCACATTGCAAATTATGGTCTTTGGAAACCTGGAATCAAACTGATTACAGCCATACCAATGGACGGCAGAGGAAACAAGAAGTTCCTTCCCCATCATCATCAGGATTTTTCTCTCACAGACCCCCCTCCCCTAAGGGAAGGTAAAAAAAATTACAACACTGTGAGAGGCTTATCTTTTCAGCAAAGAAGAGCAATCCAAATGGGAATTAGGAACATGCTTGTGCAGTGCTCTACCTCCCTAATGAGAGAGAGAAAGAAACTTGTGTGGTGCTCCATCTCCATAATGGAGGGGCAACACTCTTGTCAGTGCTCCACCTCCCTAACAGAAGGGAGAAAAATGCTTGTGCAAGTGTGCCACCTCCCTAATAGGAGGGAGCAACCCCCTACTCCTTTCAGGGGGGAGGAGATCAACCCCCTTGAATGTTCAGTTGGTCCTCTGGAGGGCCCTCGTATGCCACCGAAGATGTTGGTCCCCAAAGGAGACAAAACAAGTTGAAACCAAAAAGGAAATATCTATATTTAATTATTAACTGTATGGGAAAATGTGTCATTTGTGGTTTGAATTCATTGTTGCATATGTCAGAGTGTTATCTCTCCATACTTGACAAGTTATTTATAAAAATGATTTTTTTCTTCAGAAAACTGTACTTTAAAATTTCACCTAACAATAGTTTTTTTTAATGCAACACAACTGTTTTTAAACTATTTAAACAAATAGACATCACAACATGAAAATACATAGCACCTAATTAGTGGTATTTCTGGTCAAATCTCTTGGTAAAGGTTTAAGTGATCAGGTCTGAAATGAGTTTTGGAAGATGATAATAAAAGCTAGTTGTTATTGCTTGTATTTTTATTTGTTTAATTAATATGGGTCTTGGCTACACTTGTTTAGTTCTAAAGGTGTGATATAATGTGCTGACATAATGCCACATAATATAGTTATAAAGTACATGGTGTTATGGAGTGATGTAATGTAAGTTCAGACCCCAAGGGCTACGGTTCATTTATAAGGTTTTGATATGTCCATGAGATTAACTTTCACATGAAAAGACTTCTTATGTAAACAGGGCCAATCTCATATCCAATGTGGCCACCAATAGCTGATATCTTAAAAATCATGTTATCATTACTTCTCCATGAATGGATGGAGGGGCTTTTTTGTTCTTAAAGTGTAAATGGTTTTCACATTGAATGTGTTATAGCTAGGAAAAAGTTGACGAAAATTGGTTCTGTTAGACATGACAAAACATTACACTGCAAGATGGTATACTATGTTGACAAATATTTCTTTGAACTACATTATTTACCTGCAAAAGGCACATTTTTAAAAATAGAATCTTAATGGCTATCACTTTATTTTACAGAAAGTTTGTTAGCTGTTGCAGAGTTTCTTAGTCATTGCAGGTCCTACCAAAACATCCATGTCCAGGCAGTACATCGAGTTACATTATTAATTTTTTTCATCAGGTATTTATATGTAGCAGTTAAAAAAAACCCAATATCATGATGATCTTAAGGAGGTTTCACCTAAATTGTTAGGTATATTCACCAAAGACATGTTTTACAAACTGAATTGTATAATAATAATAATAACAGCTAAAAGATATGTAGCAAGTGAAACAATAAGAAGATGAGTAAGGTATGGCATGTCCGTTGCCAGATGCCTCACATATAAATAGCTGTCAGCTGTGAGTCTATGTGCAGATTGGGGGAAACATTTAAGCTTGTTTCAGTTATTGGATGTTTAACATGTTTAGAAACCAGAAACCTTGATACATGTTGCAATTTAACACTATATCTTGATTTCTTAAATCTCCTGTTCATATGTTAATGTTACCAAATTCCAACTTGGATACTATTTTCAATTATTGTGCATGTGTGTGAGTGTGCATATATATGTATGTATATATTATTTCAGGTGTTTTATTCGGGACAGTGATATTGTTACCCTGGAGGATGCAAATGATAAGAGATATGAGGTAAAATATTTTATGTAGCCAAAGTTTAATGTATGTTTATTTCTGGTTCTGTCTAACAGGTGTCAAGACATTGGTGTACATCTTTGAGCAATAGCAGTAACAACAATGACAACATTGCCAGTGTTAATATTTTGCACCATAACATTGTCTGATAACACATTTCAACTCATTATATCTCAAATTTACCAAGGCAGACCTGCCACATAATTTGGTATCAATAAACGACACTAAGCATAAATAGAATATAGAACAAGTATCCATATCATTAAGAATTTGTCTGACATATAATGTTGTAAGGTTTTAGCAGAAAAAGTCTACAAACTTGGGGATTCAGAAATTTGTAACATGGTAATGAAAACAATGAAGATTCAGTAGCAAAAGAAAGGATGTATTCTTTGTTTAAATCTTTCATATACTGTTATAGCTAGAATCTGATGCAGTCTGAATTGTACTCCATCATTAATCTTGTAAAGTAATACCATACCATCTAGCTAAGAATTATTTAATCTTTTTACACCTTGCAAATTTGAAACCATGCCTTTCTCTGTTCATACCATCTTTACAGCAGGGAAAAATGTCATCAACAGTGAATGTGATGTTAAGTTCATGCCAATTTTGTGATATGGAACAGCTTAATTTACTAAATGAGCTATGTTAATGCTAGAATAAATAATTAAACTAGTTGATTGAATGCATTGAATTGAAACTAGATGATTGAATGCATCTTCATGAGTACAACACCATTACAACAAGAAAAGAACGTCATGGTGATTTGTATTTCTCATTGTATTGGCTTAGTTTATTTTTTTGTGTTTAGCTGATGACCTAGAAAGTATTTTGCACCCTGTATACATACTGTTTTAGTGAAATTCATGAAACTTGGTGAGAGGATGCATCTTAGTGAATATTACACCCTCATCCCAAAAGTAGGTCACTGTGACCATGTTCATGTTTTACTATTATTGGTTAAATGTTGTGTTTAAAGTTAATTTTCAAGTTCTGTTTATGCTAGAATCATTAAACTATATGATTGCATGCATCTCTGTCAGTACCACATTCTTGCATCAATAGAAGGTCACTGCAAGCTACATTTCTTCTTTAAATACATTACCTGATTATTATACCTAAGGAGAACTACTACTACCTCACAAATCCAGCCATCCCAGATTAAAACTCTGTAGCTAAAAGGCTAAAAGTTATCTAACCACCTAGGTAGCAGTTAGAGTGATCTCCTCTTAATATCAGGTTGGCACCAAGTAGCACATTCTCGACAGACCAAGAGGCCTTGCAAAATCCAAACAAGCAGCTTGGAACTTTTCTGCTTAACCCAAGTTGGAGGAATTTCATCTTTGAAGGGAAGTAACCTCCATCTATAAATTTCCAACTTTTCTGTTCTTTCTTTCATGAATGACAAAGTTTCTGACTTTTCACTGTTATCACTTTTGCCATTCTTCATCCACTTGGGTGCCTTTGGTAAATACCTGCACATGTCGCGATGGTGTCCCTTCAGATTGCTATAACTGTATTAAATAGTGCAGGCTTGGTCTGTGATATAGAAAACTCATTTAATATTGCTGTATAATTTCCACTTTGTTTGGATGCATACAGGTAAGTTTTCTTCATTTTATTGTCTTAGCATCCACTTTATAATATATATATATATGGGACACTTTCTGATTTTACATGCAGAAAACGTCATTTGGCCTTTCCTACAGGTTACATTGGCTCACATCGGATATTTGTAGCATTTACTTTGGAAGTATCCATAATGATGTTTCAGTGCTTTTTATGAGCAGGTTTTGTACGTACTTTAGAAAACTCATTTATATTACTGTATAGCTTCAGCTGTGATTGGATACATACAGGTAAGTTTTCTATACATGAGTTACTCATAGCCTCTATTTCATACATGTATTAATTAAAAGTGACACTATGGGCCCTGATCACAATTGTTCATACAGTATCAGCCACCAGAATAACAAACTTATCCAGTTCTTTTGACTCACATAGTGCTGCTAGACACTTCCTTTGTACATTGCCCAACTTAGTGCCTCAACACCCAAGAAATCAGTTAATGAACCCAGTTATACAGCAGCCTTACCTGCAAGGTGCTGCTAGGCACTTCCTTTGGATCATGTCCAGTTTATACAGGCACTCTTATGGATCGGTCCAACCTGCATAGCGCTGCAAGGCATTTACTTTTCTTGAATGAAGTCCAGTCTGTACAGGTATTCTCATAGATCAGTTGAACCCACATAATGCCACTAGGCACATCCTGTGCATGATGTCCATTTTATATGGGTACTCTCATGAATCATTCTAACTCATTTAGTACTTCTAGACACTTTCAGTATACAATGTCCAACATGGTGCCTCAGTTTCCAAGCTTCTTCACTCATCCTCAAGCCTTTGCCACCTAAATAAACCCTCAACTTGGCAATACCTAGGAAGTAATGGGATCAAACTCGTAACATGCTGCAGGTGTATTGAACCACCATCCTTGATATTCTTCTCCATCTATGTCTCGATTAGCGCAAGAGACATTGGTTTCACGACCTTAATCCAGCAATGATGAAAACTGTCTCTTTAGTTCCCTCATCGTTATTTGGTCTTACTATGATGTGTGAAAACAGCCTTAAAAATCATGGACTGAAGAAGTTTTCCTCCCACACTCATCAGACTTTTGTCATCATTCTTCTGTAACACCTGCCTGGTTTACAGTTCCAGCATCAAGTGATTATTGACAATGGAAGAATCTGCTTCAGTTGCCTCAGCAATCTGACAAAGTTACTGATATTTTGAGCTGCTTACATCATCAATTACATGTCCCAAGCATCTGTGGATGCCTTCCCTTGAATTGTTATTGAATTGTTGGTGGTGGTTCTACAAGCCCCACACACCAGTTTTTCATTTAGATACCCATCAGTTAATTTGTAACTTCATGACCATGGAATCAACATTGCATCTAATATATATGATGATCTTTCAATAGGCAGAACTTTTTCCAAGCCCAAATCTCAACGGACATGCATGGGAGCCTGTTTATATAATGGCCTACATCATAATTATATAATGGTCCAATATACTATGTCCATAGCCATAACAGCAGCTGGTGGAATGAGATGCAATGTTCTCTACCTCCTTCTTTCTTAATTACCATCGTTGGTCATACTACACTCACAACCTTAAACATCTCAACTCCTCTTTAATGATGAGGTTGATGAAATTCACAATAAGACACCAAGGATACATTATTTCCATCTCTCACAGTCTCAGCTACAGCAGAGGGATTTGCAAGACAATCAACAAAAGGTTGCAGATTTGTCCATAGAGCACAGGCCTCTGAGAAGCAGTCCTACCAGATTTATATCTGTCGAAAACCACAGTTCTCCAAATTAAAGTGAGAAAGTGGCAAAGGAGGATGATCATTTTCACCAGTGTTTCTTGCCATGAGACCCTCCCAGTCTCAAATGACATAACTTCAATGCCTCTTATCACAGATCATGGTAGGAGGAAGACTACAATCATTTGCTGCTGAATGGCCATGACATAGGGACCTGACAGGTGGTTTCTAGGGGACTCCGTGTCACGTTCAGTGCACTTCCTCCTTCGCCCAGAGTTCCTTCAGCTACAAATGCAGCACTCTGCACTTGATCATCAACCTAAGTGCATCCAATCAACACCTTTATGCTCATAGGTTCATATATTTAGACTTGTGATAGAACTTTAGTACTGTTTTTGGACTTGTGATAGAACTTTAGTACTCTTAGGGATTTCATGCACAATACTGTAAGTTCTTTTTAAATTTTCACTTTGTATTCTTGGGAAATAAATTAGTTGTTGAAATTTACAAAACTTGGTGGTTTTTGCTCTCTTCTATTACTTAGTTCAAGATCATAGATTCGTAATACTACGCAATCAGTGTGAACTTGCAAGAGGCATGACTTATGTCTCAACTCACATGGCTTCCAGAAGTCCTGTGATTTTCCTACAAAAAACAACAGGCTTCAAAACAGAAGGAAAGTTACATCTTGGAGCAAGATATGATATTACTTGTTACCCTCCTTATTTTCAGTCTTCATGTCAACTAGGACATCTCTGACATCATACCATTTGAAGATTTGGTCATCTGGGTCAGGAACTCAACATTCAAGTAAACGGTATGTCTCTTCCAGGAATAAAAATTGAATTTGTACAATGGTGGATTTCATGCCTATACAAAACAATTCACCCACTTCGCCTGCTGGATTTGCTCATTGCAGCAGTGGACATTTTAGTCACCTTCGTGGGCTACCATTACAGTGATTGTGTCATCCAAATGGAAGCCAAACCTTTGACCATTGGGCCAGCTTTCACAATCTGCACAATACAAGGTTCCTTCTCTTTGGTACAGAAACCTCACTGGACTTATGTTGGGGATACCTCTGCATGTACAACCTCCAGCAATCACAATCTATATGGATGCAAACACAGAGGACTGGGGTGGTGGTAGAGGGCAAACCTCATATCATTTCAGGATGATGGTGGAGTGTGACCCTCCTCAGGATCATTATATTCTCAAGATAAAAACTATTCCAAAAGCTTTTCACTAGTGGCTGGAGAACTTACATAGGAAGGTAGTTCTCGTTCTGTCCAACAACTCCACTGTGGTGACTTATCTCAAATGGCAAGGCTGAACCAAGTTCCCGGACCTTTGTATTCTTCTTTGGGACTTTCTAAAGTGGTGTCTTCAATGAAAAATCCACATTCGAGTTTGACTAATCCTAGGCTGACAAATTGTATTGGCAGACTCATTGTCCCACAAGAACCAACTACTACAGATGGAATGGTCTCTTCATCCCTTGGTTTTCAGGCAATAGGTGCTTGATGGGATCAACATGTGATGGACCTATTGGTGCCAAGGTGAAATGACAAAATCCCAACCTTTGTCTCACCAGTCCTGAATCCTGCATAATCAATGCTCTATCTATAGATTGGAACAGCCAAATATATACGCTTCTTCTTCACCACCTCAAGTTCCAAAGGTGATGCTGGAAACAAAAAAATCAGAGTGTTTGCTCATACTGATTACTCCATTCAAACGGGAAATGTTGGATCAACCTCATTAGTGTCCTAACAGAGTCACAAGGAAATCTCGACATTCCCTCATCTGCTTTAAGCAACCACAATGGCAAGTGTTTCATCCCAACCCAGAGTTTCTGAACTTGTACATCAGGATTTAAACATGTCCTCAGGAACAGATGTTTCTCGCAGCCAGTGGTGGAACAATTCCCGCAAGTGAGATGGCCGCTCCACCTTAAAGGCACCCAAAGCCAAAGGAGTATATCCTCACAGTGGAGTGGACAAGAACACTTTATACCACTGCAGGCAGCCATACCTCAGTAGCTAACCTCCTGTTGTTCTTCAACAAGGAACAGCACCAGTCACAATAAACACCTACCATTCCATGATCACTGGTACACTATGTTATCATATGTGAAGTGAAGATATGGGACTAACCAAAGACCTATCCAAATCTTCTATCCATTTTGGATTACACATTCCAGTGACATTGGAATCTATCATGAGTACTAACCTGGCAGAACAAGACACTATTTGAACTGTTCTCAAGAGCTTCATTGGTTCAGTTCTCTGTTAAGTCCTACCTTCTCAGTGCATTGATGAATGGCAGGCAGAATCAGCAAATACATGTCCTATTGGCTGACCCATCTTCACACAGTGCCAACTTGATGGGTCAGTGCCACCCAAGACAGGCCCTGCTTTCATTGCCAAGTCTGCCATTCATGGGTAATCAGACATTGGTAAAAATTCCTGTCTACCCTGGACATTTCATCTCAAGGTCATCTATAGGATTCGGTGTGAGCTCTGAAATGGTACTTAAGGAAGACTGAGTCATTGAGTCAAGAGAGATCACACCTTTTTTTGCCATCACAGAGGGAAAGGACGATATATCAACACAGACACTTTCTTGGATAAAGTGGATTATTAATTCCACATATTAGAAATTATGCCACACCAATTAATTTGCTTTGCATCTTGGCTCATGAAACTGTTCTCTGTTATTATCCATACTGTAGGAAGGAAATCTGAGTACACATTTCCAGTCATTATCTCTGGGATCTTTCATCCTAAGAAGCTCAACTCATTCTGGTGGGACATAAAGCCATGGTGCAAAGATTACCTTCCCATGTTATTTGACAGCTTCATGACTACTGCTGGATTTGGAGGAGGGAAGATTTTTCCCTTTCAAAACTGCTCTCCAACATTTGGAGTCTTATTTTCTAGTTTTATTATCTAGAAGCACACATTCCTTAGAGGACCACAGATGGTCTCTCCAAGGTAAGCGGATGTATCTCCCTCCACCTCTTACTTATTCTTCTAAGGTATTATGATCAGGTAAAGTATTTGAAGAAACCAATTTTTTTCTAGTAAAATATGTTTCTTCAGTAATACTTACCCAATCAAAATACACACACCCTCACTACAGTTATATCCATATAGAGAGCATGCCTTCTGCTGCAGTAGTAACTGACGACTTCATGGGATTTGGCGCCAACCCAGGATCAAGGTGAAATCACTCTAACTGCCACCGAGGTTGGCAAATAACTTCGGTTTTTTGCTAAAAAGTTTTAATCTGGGAGGGCTGGATTTGCAAGGTAGTAGTAGTTCTCCTATGGTATTATGATCGGGTAAGTATTATCGAAGAAACATATTTTGCTTGAAAAAATCGGTTTCACATTTTAATGGCTTGTGTTAGATTTTGTGTTTAGATCATAAACGAATAGTCTTTTTTAACCCAATGTACATAATGTTATAACTAGAAGCATGGAGCACTGTATTTTTTCATACCCTCTAATTTTTCATCCACAAGTTATAAAATAATTATTCAAGTGTATCATATTTTTTTTGGTACATAGCAATTTGTATTTTTTGGAAAATCCTTTAAATTATTGTACATAAAAATTCTACTAAGAAGATATGTTGTTTGTAAAAAAGATCGAAAATAGAGTATTGCCATTTTATTTTTACAAAAATTAAAGAGAATATAACTATGACCATATACAATTAAGGCAGGTTTTATGGTTGTTTTATTGTTTTATATTATTTTTTAACTTTGTATTTTGATGTGTTGAAATTGGGATGTTTCCCATTTCAAACGGCTTGGAAAATATGCAGAGGTACGATTTAGATATGTCAAATGATGAAAGTATTGTTTTGCTAAGTTATAACATAAAAAGTGACTAACTTTGGGTAAGTTCTTAAGTGAGGCATCAAATAATTTAAAAAGTGATTCAGAAATAAAAGAATCACCATTTATAATTGCACAGAAAGGTCATTTAACCATTTCAATTATTAATTTTTTAACCACATAGTTTTATGTTTTTTTACTTGAATCAAGAAAAGAAGTTCAAGTTTCAAATGGCTTGAAAAAATACTGTTATGCAATATAGTTACGTCAACTACCAATGTATTTTTTCTGTGCATGTGTTTAATATAATCCCAAATGAAAAATAACTATTTGTTGCCTGCATTAAAACTTATCCGACTCTTTGTTAACATCCCAAAATTATTTTATTGATACATCGAATAATGAAACATGAGATTAAGGAATCAAATAATCACCATTTATAATCACCATTTATAATCTATTTCATTCTTTTATTTTTGACCACATACATTGATGTTTTCTTTGTTTGAATCAAGAAGAGAAGGTCACATTTCAAACAGCTTAGAAAAATTACAGATGTAGGATATAGATACATTAAAGTACAACAAGCATAGAGGTCACTGATCATTTCATTCTTTTATTGCTTTTTTAACCTTGTATTTGGATTTGTATTTGACTCAGGGAGAAGTTCAAATTTCAATACTGATGTACAATATAGACACTTCAAACTAGGAATGCATTTTTTGCTGAGAATAGGTTTTATAGAATACCAAATGAAAACATAACTTTTTGTTGTCCCAAATCAAACTGACCCGACCTTTTTTTTTTACTTTGTGTATAACAGTGAATAATGAAATAGGAGATCAAGAAATAAAGAAATAATACCATTTATTATCGTACAGAAAGGCCTTTAATCATCTCTCGTTGAAATGGCAATTCTTCTGTTAATCTACTCTCATTCATCAATCCACCCATATTTGTCTTTTTTATTGGTGAGAATATACAGTGATTGATGCATAAACTCTCTTATTGTCATTACAATATCTACTGGTGTTTATTGACAACTGGACAAAGGTCTTTGAAGAGCATACCCTTAAATATTATTGTTATTACAACAAGAATGATTTAGAGGTGTTAATTAATAATGGAATATAGTAGTGTCCTAGTACATGAGGAAGATCACAATCATCAGGTAATAAAATACAAGTTACAATTGAGCTGTAACCTCTTTTCTCTCTTTTCAAAAGCTATAAATAAAAACTGCCCTGTATAAATACGGTCTTGCACACTGACACAACATTGTTCTCTCTCTCTCTGTAAGAATAAAAGTTACATGTAACTTCTTGCCATGGGCTTATATTGTTGGATACAATTTACTGATAACTAATATCAGACCATCTTAATCATTTTGCCAACATTACACACCATAATAGCTTCAAGAAGTATGCTCTAAGTGCCGATGAGCTTTCACTCTTGGACATTATCGTTTCAGCCATCTCTCTCTCTCTCTCTCTCTCTCTCTCGCACTAATAACAACAAAAGTCTTTCAGAGTACTTTTATTTTTATTGTAATTGGATTCTTGAGTTGAGAGGAGAATGAGACAAAATAATTTACATCTATTTTATATATTTGTACCGAAGTAGTAGCTATTTATCTTGGCTGGTTTTCTTGTGTTGCCAACTCTTTATACTTCTAACACTTTTACTAACAGCTTCAAATGGCTGTCACATAAATTCACTGCAAAAAAATTTACAAATATTTTGCATGCTTGTATTGTAGAATGATGAGATCATAATTGGGATTTTTTTTGTCTGTAGCATACTGAGTTTAGCTCTTACAGCTACTATGCTGGTCAGGAGCTGATTGGGAGTAGCCCAGCTGACTACTACAATGCTGAGTGGCTGGATATAACACCACTACACAACCCGGATACATTGAAGATCAAAATGTTCTACGATGCCAATCCTGTCACTGTAGAGAAGGTAGGACATACTGCTTAATATTATGAAAAATTAATTTCAGTTGTAGTCATCATAGATTCATCAAATTGTAGTAAAAGATTAATGGAGTTTCATGTACTAAATTTGGTATTGATATATGCTATTTTTTGTTCTCCATTGACTTTACATTGTCAGAATTGTGCAGTATTTCTCCATACTACAAGGCTTCATGTTGCAAGACATGTGTCTAAAAATAGTATAGTGTATTAATAACTTCTTCAAAAACAAAAAATGTACCACCCATACACTTTAGTTTTTGGTTTATTAGATTTATTTGTGGATAAACTAAAAATGCTGTTTTGTCCATTTGAAAGTAGAGATGATAAAGTTAATGACATGGACGAGTTAACTGAGTCGCAAATGAAACTTTCAAACAAGCAAAAGAATGAACATGATATTCGCAATGTCAACAACAAACGTGAGAGATGCAGTAATTGAGAATGCCATTCTGAAAATCTAAACAGTTATTTAAGAGAAATATTTGTAATTTTTTGCAAATAGAATGGTTCAGACTATGACCAGTGCTCTCTAGGGTCTATAAAAATAGTATAGAAAAGTATATTGAGGCCAACGGCAATCACATATCTATCAGAGACATACCATTTTACAAGTTAGTCAAAACACTAAATTCAAGAAAAAAAATGCAGATGAAGTTTTTGGTAGGAAACTAAGATCATCAGAGCCAATAAGTTAAGATGATTCCTCTGGTTAAATGGACTGTCACACAACTGCTGCTTTGCAATTTTCCTCTTTTAACTATTTTGATACAATATTAGGCTAGCAATAGAAGCCATACACTGTATGATACAGGTCATATCTGGGGTCCCCCCATAAGCAAGCTTGCAAGTGTCAGGGCATAAACACATCTTCTTTTGTTGACAATAACAATGGTAATAAATATACTTACATCTATGCAGCTTGAATTTCCTCCACTTGTGCTTTCTTAGTTAGTTCTGCAAATCCAAATGACATGACCCATGTCATGGAAACCCTAGTACACATCGAAATTGTATTGTAATTTCGACTACATGTCCAACTGAAATCACATTCTCCTTACTGTACTCAAAATGAAATGAATTTAATATTCCATAGCATCTTTTCAAATTAAAGAATTCATATTTCCTCATATTTTGATTCCAAACAATGACAGAAAAGAAACACAGGTTCAGTTGAATCAACTGCTCAAATCACAAGCACATCGTACAAAATTGACCCAATAAATCCAGTCCATTACAAGGAGAGTAGCAGAATTGAGTTGGATCGACAGAAAAAGAAAATTCATCCATTCCAGACCAACTGGAAAAGCAGTTTCAATGCATATTCATTCACACTATGACTCTAGATTTCAATTTTAAGTAGACCAAAATGAGAAGTATTTTTTAAAACTAATGAGGATCACGAGACCAAGTTCAAAAGCTGCTAGGAGGTGTTACATGTACATTAATATTGTTACTATGTATTGTTGAATCAACAGTTGTGTATTTATGTTGGAATACAGCATAAATTCTATTACTTTGCTTCTGGTATGTTTTGTTTTTATTATTAAGCCTTAGGTAGAAAAACAAAATGAGTATACAGTAAAAGGTTACTGCATTTGTATGGGAAAATATGAACTCGTTATTTCTGACTAATACTGCACTCCCAAGATTGTATAGTATAGCTCAGAAAAACATGTTCATATTTTCCCATACAAATTCAGTTATAAATCTTAATATTTATTGTCATTGATAAAACCTATATTAGGATATTATCTACACAGATTTTGATTGAAAATATTTTTGTATTTATATTATGAAAATGTATAATGTCAAGATGTTTCTGTATGATATTTCTGATAATTCCAAAGTTCAATGTATAAAGATTTCTACAGATTAAACATATCAAAAGTTTGCACTGAAAAACAAAACAACTTATTACATGATATCTTAAGCTGACTTTCTCCACTCTTGAGTAGATTTCCAACCTTCCTAGCTAGATCCAAAAGTTTTCTTTAAATTTTTCATTTTAAATCATACAACCCAGGTAAAATTTAATAACAGTAGTTTTTCAGTGGGAGTTACATGTATTATACATTGTTTTAATTACATGTCCATCATAAGTCAGGGATACAGTATTTGGCATTGATCATCTGTCCTTTAACATTTGCTAACCCTGCATATCCTTTGTAATGGCTGAAGAGATTTTCATGAAAATGTTTTTTTCATGACCAGACTGTGTGTCCCCCTACCTGTCATGCCTTCTGCTTCAAGGTCAAGGTCATAATGTGATTATGTGACTTGTATATTTGTCCAGAGTTTGCACCAGTGAAGATATTTTGATGAAACTTTAACCAATTATATATCAGGTGTACATGATATGTCATGTCCCATAGACATGTCCAGCACCTCAAAGTGAGGATCACAGCAAGGGAAAATGTAACTCTGATTTGTAGCTTTGTTTAGGTATGTTTTGTCCAAGAACATAAAAGTTAAAGAATCTTTACTGTATATAAATGTACAAGAATGAATAAATAGAAGGAATATTAGAAGATAAAATCAAGTAACAATTATCCATGTGTGGCATGTCTATATTTAGATGTAAATTTTTGCAGATTCAGTGCAGCTTTCACAGTTAGTGTTGTAGAATTCTATGGTATGGCACCAGAGTGCTGAAAACTTTATTTCAATAATTCTGTGCATGTGGATTTTAGATTGTAAGTGGTATTTTTTGTTTTTATACACTCAGAATAGACTGGAGATAACCAGGTACTATTCCTTGAATGCATGAATGTTTAGCTGAATATGTTTACTCTAACTCTTTGTATAATAGAACTGATTAAGAAAAATTCTCTGAAAATGAAATTTTAATTTCAGCTCTAAGTTCATTAGCTCTACTGGTTATAGAACAGAAGAGTATGTGGGATGGCCTGTTATTCATTATGAATCTTTCTGTTAGCACAAATTTGTTATTGATGGTCTTTGGAAACTACTGGAGGATTGCCATGAAATTTACACATATATTCTTCATAAGGTCTGGTTGGACCTAAATGAAAATGGTGTTACTCAGACATAGAGTATGTCTGTCACAGTGGCCGTCAGAGTGGCCATGTTGAAACAGATGATCACCCAAAACTCTGATAATGTCTAGTTGGTGCCTAATGGCAGGGGTGCTTATCAGAATTCAGATATGGCCACCATGGGATCAAGCTTAAAATTCTTGTATTTGTTATTGTTCCTGAACAGAAATTCATATAAACATGTTTATTTTTCACCAGAAGATTGTTTTTGGCATCTAGTTGTTCCTAAAAGATAATGCCACAGTGGTGACTATCTTGAAAACCTTGTTGTCACTACTTCTCCCAATGGATGGTCAAATCAACATGGCATTTTCAACAAAATTCTTCTTATGACTCTAACTCATCCTAAAAATGAAATGGTGCCATTCTTACATTAGATAGGGCAACTACATTGGCCATCCTGACAAACTTTGTTTTGTTATTTCTCCTGAATGGATGATCATATTAATTATGGGGTTTTTGCCAGAAGATTTCTTATGATGTCTGCTTGGTCCTAAATGAAATGTGCAAATCTGACATTTAGTATGACTATAATCATGGCCATCTTGAAAGGCAATTATATCTGAAGAATATCAGAGAAGATTTCTGCAGTTAAAAAGAAGTCATGGTCTTAGCATGGATTCCTGGAAAATTCTTCCACTAAGTGGAGTGTCAGTCAAACAGCTTTGTGAGTATATTAAGACATCATCTCATTAAAGTCAACTTTTAATTTTTATTTCGAAGATTGAAACCACAAGTGTGGAGGTGCATTGGTTATGCCGTGGGTTCACTGCATCTGGAGAGGCCTCTGACAAGCTGGAGGCCCCACCTAAGCTGATCAAGGGAGATGATTTAAAGAGGTTAAAAATGTTTTTGAATCTTTTTTAAATTAGTATTGTTGTTTGTCATTGAGGTGAAGTGAAAGAGTTAATAAATGCACGGCCAGTATTAGAAAACTGAGTATCTTAATAACAGACACCCACAACTGTGGAAATTGAAGTAATTTACATTATCATTCCATTCCATTTCTCTTTTAATTTTCAAGCAGAAGTTTTGTTTTACTAAATGTTGGCTGTTATATAAGTCCTGATAGAGTCTACAGAGTAAATACATTTTTCAAAAACTGTTTGGACATGTAGTCACCACTATAAGTCTTGAAGATCTCTAAACAAAATGTAATTTCTGTTTTGGACATGATATTGGCAAGCACATGTTTAAAATACAAACTAGTCACTGGTACATCAAAAAAGCGTTGTCATCAACATACTTTCGAGCCAGTTTCTCTATTTATTGTAGTAAACTTTCCATAAAAAATATGCATTTTTTTAATTCAAACTTTTTTTATTGAGCTTGTTAGCACTTTAGAGACTGTTATAGTTTCAAGATATCAGATGAGGAAGATTCATGGATATTGATGACGTGATCTTGCAGCAGATTGTTTGAGCTTGTCAATATTCTAGTGACTGGAATATTTCTGATAAGATTTTTTTAACAGTTGCTAAATAGTCATTAATCAAGATGATTGATGAACTTGATAATAAGCAAGATCAATGCATATTTATGAGGTAATTGTTTCTGATTGTGTTATATTTAATTGTAGTGTGTGATCAACCTTTGTCCATAACTTGGGGTAGGAGTTGGGCCTACCTGAGTAATGTCTTTTTTTGTTTGTAAACATACTGCATACCTAATATTTGTCTATGATTAGATTATATATTAAGATAATTATCCTATATAGGAAAACATGCTTATGTGGTTCTGAGTTCTAGATACAACCTTGAATCAGCCCTGAAGATTCCAGAAATGAATTTTGTTTACATTTTGATGGAAATTTCTATTAAGATGCCCCTCATCCTGGTCCACTAATTGTGTCTAGGTTTTTATATTAGGGTTGTTAATATTAGAATTACTCATTTCTATCATCAGTCTTCAGAGGAATCAATTTAGTTGAGTTTTAGTTTTAATCTGAGGGGCTTTATTTATTTAAAATTATTCACTGGAATTACAAAGTGCTCAAAAATACTTTCCAACTAATTCACTATTTTGGGAATATTGTGAATTCATTTAGATACATTTTGGCTTATATAATTGTGATACATTAAGACTGTTAGCACATCAAAACTATTCCAGGCTAGTGATATATCAGCACAATCAAGATTGTGATTCATTTTGAACACTGCTGGAATTCATTTGGAACAGTCTACACTTTTGGGCTTATGATAAAACTTTTAGGACT
This sequence comes from Megalonaias nervosa, assembly GCA_016617855.1. Taxonomy (NCBI): domain Eukaryota; kingdom Metazoa; phylum Mollusca; class Bivalvia; order Unionida; family Unionidae; genus Megalonaias; species Megalonaias nervosa. The sequence goes on from JAECUM010010057.1 coordinate 49,402, forward strand.
GTTTGGGATTTAATTTACCATACTGTACATTCTTTTTTAATTTTCTGTTTGTATTCTAAGAAAAAAAATTATTGTTGAATTTTACAAAATGTGTTGATTTGTGCTTGTTTCTGTTTCTTAGTTTAAGACCATACAGTCATAACAGATTGACTGAGTTTGTTACCATTTTAGAGACTGAATTTTAATTGAATTTTTCTCAGACTAGATAAATGAACTTATATAGTTATTTTATCAGACACATCCTATAATAAGTGACATCTGAGTACATTAATGAGGTGGCCTTGCAGCTGGTTGGCTAACCTTGTTACTTCTCAGAAGAATATATTTCTCATCCGACTCTGATAAAACATTGTAAATTGGCTTTTATCACCAAGATCTTATTGAGTTTGATTAATAGCAAAAACTGTACATATCAATTCTGCTTTTATCTATATTAATTCTCATGGATGTTAATTTATACTGATTGAGTTACAGGTATGTACAAGCCCATGGAAAGATAAAACAAACTTATGCAGAAGTTTGTTTATTTCAAAGAATGTATTGTCCATTCTGGACAAAATGCCTTAGATTTAGAAAAATTGATGCTATGATACCTGATAGGCATGTTGTTGGGTTGGTATCTATATTCTCATGCTCAGTGAGTATCAGTCCTTCCACATTACCCAGTCAGACTAATCTGCACTTCCACACTAGCCATTCAAACTGATCAGTCCTTTCACACTAGCCAGTTAGACTAATAAATCCTTCCACACTAGCCATTCCGATTGATCAGTCCTTCCACATTAGCCAATTGGACTAATTAATCATTCTGTACTAGCTATTCAGACTGATCAGTCCTTCCACACTAGCCAGTTAGACTAATACATCCTTCCACACTAGCCATTCAGACTGATCAGTCCTTCCACACTAGCCAGTTAGACTAATACATCCACACTAGCCATTCAGACTGATCAGTCCTTCCACACTAGCCAGTTAGACTAATGCATCCTTCCACACTAGCCGTTCAGACTGATCAGTCCTTCCACACTAGCCAGTTTGACTAATACATCCTTCCACTCTAGCCAGTCAGACTGATCAGTCCTTCCAGATTAGCTAGTCAACTAATCCATCCTTCCAGAAAGAAGGTACTGCCTGATAGGATGTGGGGGTATTCTCTATCTGCTTCAATGTAGTCACCCCCAAGCCCCTGACTGGTTTCATTATCTTTGTAACTCATCAGAAGGAATTGGTCATGTTGATTCAGTTTTTTAACTGATCACCGTCAGTACGAAATTTGTATTGGTTGACACTATGTTCGAAAAGTGACACTGTGTTCAAAAAGTCCTGGCAGATACCTGATGTCATGTTGTTTTATGTATGGCAGCATTAATTGTTGTGCATCAGGATCTGTATAAATAGTGGCATGCTTTGTCTTAGTCACAAGTTGTATTGAAATTTCTATGATGTTCTTTTTTTATATCTTGCATTGGTAGAATCTTGATATAGTGATTACTTTTTTGTCCATGTGTATGTCCATCCACCTCTCAATATCTTAGAGGAAACCCAGTGTTAAAGTTTTTTGTTTTGTCTTTTGAATACATTTGCTGATCACATTAACATTAGGAAAATATGCTGGCCACCTCCTGAATCCAGCCATTACAGAAAGACAAAGATTCATCTCTTCTGTCTCTATATCTTGTAGGCAAAGGGAAGAAACTCTTACCAGTTGCTTTATGTGGGTTCGAAACTCAGCACAGCGAACATGGGAATGTTAGAAACTTGCCATTACCTTCCCATGGATCAGTGGTTCTTCCTGGGATTTACCAGGATTTTTCTTCTACCAAATATACTGACTGCCACATATAGCTTGTCATGTGCTGAAAAATGGCATTAAGCCCACAAAATCACGATGTTACTCATTACCTCTGCTTGACCACTGCTAGGTGGTGCCAGTTTTAAGCTTTGTATTAATATACTACTGAGATAGCTTTACCTCCCAAAAAATCGTTCAAAATTCTTCACAAATTCAAATTATCCATATAGGAAGTCTGTATTTTTTCATAAGGTTGTTGCTGCATGTGGTAAACATTATTTTTATTTTTTATCAATATTTGTGTGAATTTTTTACACTAATCCTTTGCTCCAACATAGTATCATTGGTACATCTTGTAGGTTGTTATTCATGTGCACTGCATACATATTTGCATTTATTTTAATAACAAGTGTTGTTATTGAGAATTTTGGGTACACTTTGGAATGTTAATTTCCTATTTTTCTTTTTTTTTTCATTGCAATGCAGCACATGCAGATAGTTCAACTCAAGCACTCATGAGATGTGCCTCACATATTTTGTGCAAGTGACATTTTGAGCCTTCACCCTAAGATGGTATCAATTACAGTATAGTGGGATTGTCATTATGGTCCTTCCACACACCCCTCTTCATCCAAAGTTAGGCATGGTGTCAGCGGTGACAATAACATCAGCACTTTTGTAGTATAGAGGGACTGCAGCGTGGCTGTCCCCAAATTAGCTCCAGATGCTGCTAAAGCTGCCACATGAGGAAACAATGCAGTTAATTCAAGACTGTTTCTGCCTGCCCTTCTGTCAGAATCCACAGATAATTTGGACCATATTGGGGTTTGTCATCTCATACCGAGGTAGCTTTGTGTGCGTAAGTTCACCCCACATATCTGAGAAGAGCCTTTGGGCCGGTAAGTTAGGGCATATTGGGTTTTTATTGGATGTTGATGATATATTTCAGCATCCTTTCATATCATATGATGCCATTCTGACTGCCAACCATTCAGTCCAGCCATTTGGTGGGCTGTACCAATTATCTAGTGACTGTCGATCTGTCACTTTGGTGAGCTGTACCATATACCAGCCAGTAGTGCTGTAGTATATGGAACCATAAACGGATCAGACTGACTAATCGATTCATTTTAGCACGCATTTTGCGGTTTTGAGACCAGCCATCCAGCTGACTGCCCAGCTGATGGCAACTGAGCCCACCTTCCAACCAGTCATCTGACCATCCATTCTGACAAAACTTGCTCAGTCATTTGAATTGGTGAGACATTTATTTCAGTTTATCCATTAGAGCAATACTGAAATACGTTTAGTGGCAGTGGCTGTTCCTCTTGTATGCTGCAGGGGATGTTTTACATGGACATAGATGTGTGCATTGATGAGGATGACACATAGTGAATGTTGGAATACCCTTGATGCTTTAACAAACTCAGATCCAGCTATGGTATGGACTGAGTTTAGTTTCAAGGCAGCTGTCAAAATACACTATGTGTTGCCAACTTCTTAATTTCTCCCAACACCAGCTGCAAAACTGGACCTATAAGTTGAATGCATTGATAGACCAGGGTTTGAAACTAACTTTTTTATTAACTAGTCAAACGGACTAACAGGACAAAAGACACACTAGTCTGCAGCAGAATCCATTAGTCCTCAAAATACATGCACGTACACAATAATAGAGATTTATACACATTATAAATTACATTGATTTGCCATCAGTTTGTCCCAAATCATTATTTTCTCCATCTGATTCTGAATAGTCCTCCATATACAGTGGTCTTCTTTGTCTCGGTCCACATGAGTTCCATAAATATATGGCTGGCACTGGATCATAATCAGCAATGTCTTCACTTAAAAAGTGAATCGTTAACAAGTTATTCGATACACTGCTGCGTAGTCTGCATCTCCAATCAGAGTTCATCATTTTCAACTCACTGAATGCCCGCTCTGCATCTGCAGACGAGGCTGGAAGGGTCAACACAATATCCACCAGTGCAAGAATGTTAGTGTGACCTTCTTGAAATCTCTTGTTAACATCACACCATTATAAGTTCTCTACCTGACATCCACAAGCATAAATTAAACTTTTCAAGAGTTGCCACTCCTCTTCAACCTTGTCTGGATAGAAGCCTGCCATTGTCATTGCTGGGGAAAAATGTTCCAGCAGAGTAGTAACATCCTCATCATCAAATCCAATATGATTTGAGTCTCTTGGCCATAAATGAAAATATGCAAATTGTGTGGCTTTCGATACATCACATTGCTGTTTGTCAAAGTGTTATGCTAAACTGTTGATCATGTCCTCTCTAGCATGAAGTGATAACTGCACTGATGTTGGGGAACTTTGTTCTTTTAGTACAAAACCATGAAATTCTTTTATAGGTCCATTACCAGTATCCTGCAGAAACTTTTTTAACCTAGGTCTGTCTCTTAATTTCAGCTGTTCCAAGACACCAATAGTTGTAAGAACTCTCAGGACCACTTCAGACACCAAACAAGACTCATTTTGAAGAAACACTGACAACTTGGACAGTAAATTTATGACATCTGTCCAGAAGTGGGCATAATTAACAAGATGCAGATCTAGCAACATTTTCAGATAGCCAGCTGCTTTCCCAGTAACTTCAGGTCTTCTAGGTGAAGGCTGATCAGTTTTAGTCACCATCTGGACATGGCTGACTATTTGCTGGATATGATTTCCACAAATTGTCCAAAGCCCTCTGCCAATGTGCCAACCATCTAGTTCCACCAACACAAGTAGGGACTATCTTGGTGATTCCCAGCACCTCACATGCACCTAACAAATCACTTCTATTTAAAGGGCTGTTTTGATAAAAATAGTAAAGTCCTGTTAACAGCTCTTCAACTTTAGCATGGATAGGCTTTTTTGCAATGGCAGCTTTGTAAGCCAATTCCAAACAATGAGCATGGCAATGTATTCCTACAAGACATTTCAGCGATTCTCTAAATCTAGCAATAACACCATTTTTTTTCCCATATTGACAGCAGCTCCATCAGAACCAAATCCAACAAGTTTACTTTTGTAAGCAGGCATTGCAGTTGATGCAAATGCATCATCAATAGCTCCTAAAATCCCATCAACATTAGCTCGTGAAACTTCTGTCATACCCAAAAATGAAGTGCATATTTGCCCACCCATGGCAGTTCTCACATAAACAACTTCTTGTTCACGGAACCCTTTATCAGTGAAACCATCAGTGATAATATTAATAAATGGTGCTGATTTAATCTTTTGTTCCAGTTTATTTCTTGCACACTGTGCAGTAAATTCTGAAAACACTTGTGCCTCTTTGTCATTTGACATACGTTTGACCAACATAAATTCCCTTTTTGGCATCCAATTGGACCATCCACATATAATTGCTAAACGACCTTCTCATTTTCACTAGGGTGTGTACATTCCTAAACAAAACTGACATTCTTTTAACAACTTTTTTCGTTTAGCATCATGACGATTTTACTTGCAGATAACTGTCTTTTGGGTTTCGATAATTCTTGACTCGTGATCATGCATTTCTGATGGATTTGTGATTTGGTTTCATGGTATACTATTGTTTTCAACCATAAATTGGAACATCCAACTACAAATGAGCTTTTTTTTTCATCCTCCATTTTTGATTGCTCTCTGCAGATGCTGCAAAACATGGTATTTACTTCGGGGTTAAAGTTAAGTCATGGTTGACCGCATTTCCTCCTCTCTAGAAAAATTTGGTTCCTACTTTCTTTATCATACTGTTTGTCGCGTTCCCTTTTTTCCTCGTTATTGTCAGTCTTCAGCCTTTTGGCCGGATTTTCCACACCTTGTACAAATTGCCACATTGTTCTCTTTGCTTTCTTTGTTTAACTATGATCCTGGTCAGTGCGACAATAACGCTTTGCACACCATTTGTAATGCTTAATATAAAGCACCTAGGTGATCTGGATTTACATACGGGAGTTACAACAAGTTCAGTAACTAAAAATAGCAAGTTATTTGTCTGCATTTGTGTTATGGAATTCATTAAAAAATACAAGAAAAGCAAACTTTAAAATAATTACATGCATTCATTTTTTATTAGTCAGGCGGACTTGTATTGGAACATATTTATTAGTCCGTGAGGGAAACTATTAGTCGCGGACTAAAGTCTGTCCATTAGTTTCGAACCCAGTAGACCTAGATGTAAAACATCCCTCGTTTTGTCTACTGCCTCTTAACAGCAAATATAAAGGAAATTTCAGACCATCTGTTAGATAAATCCATCATTTGGCAAATTCTAAAGTGTGTTTCTTGAAAAGTCAGCTCCTGGCAACCTTTTCATCATACGGGTATAAAACACATTTGGATTCATTTATTGTTGAAATTCTTGCACATGATAAGAACATTGTGGTGGAGAATATGATTACCCCACTGTTCTACAAGGGGCCTTAGGTTGCCGAGTGGTATAAATCACTCTCCTTTAACAATCACTGCCATATCACCTCTGTCTGTGGGTTAGAGTCCCTGGCTTAGCCAGTGTGGGTATATGAGAAAGCTTCCAGTAGCTTCCCATGGTCAGTGGTTCTTACTGGGGCTTTCCCAGGTTCTTTCTCCATAAGTTATACTAGCCACCATGTATAGCCTATCTTGTGGCAAGAAATGGCATTAAACCTAAAACAACAAAGAACAACTGTTCTACAAGGTGGACAATGTTCATGCCACCTGGCAGCTGGATTGGAATATCTTGGTGTAATCTTAATTGTTGTATCTAGAATTGCTAGCTATATTTTGTTCAAGAAAGTGGAGAGCAATCATGTCTAGGATAACCAAGGTTTTACACAAGGCAGCATCTCAATCTTTGGCTAGTGCCATAATTACTTCTGCCAACATAGATTTGGTGACAAAAGACACCCATATTCGCTCTTAAAGTCACACCATTCTTTAATGCTTTATGCAACACTCTTAGCATCACCATTATTTATTTACATGTAGGATAAGGAAAGTAAGAAGATGAGCAGCACAGGAAGTGCCCATTGAACTGGATAATGCTTACTGCTCAGATATATAGGCTGAATCAATCTCAGCCTCAAATTAGAGATGATGATTGGCGTAAAAAAGGCCAAATACTGCTCAACAGCAGGAAATGGCAAGGAAGTCAAATACTGCTCAACAGCAGGAAATGGCAAGGAAGCCAAATATTGCTCAACATCAGGAAATGGCAAGGAAGCCAGATCCTGACCCTCAACAAGAACAGTTTTGACCTCAATAAAATTTCAGGAGACAATAGGCTCCTTAATATATGAGGAAGTTTCATAAAAGGGATAAGAAACAAGGTTTCTCTTTCCCCAAGCCTCCTGACAACCGCTGTTGACTTCACCATTCCAAGTGAGTGCAGATAGCCTACTGGCTGGTGACAGACTCCGTCATTTCCATCAGCGTTGGATCAGCCCTTTTTCTGCCAGATGAATGAGCAATCCAAATAGTTTCAGAGGGCTTAAGATTTCTATTCATTTAGATTTTGGAGAAAGCCTAGATTGTGTAGGAGTTCAGGTTGTTACTAGACAAGCAGGCATTGGAGATTGTTCAGAAATTGAACTCACCAAGTTTTTATTCCAGGCACTTTCTAGTGGCAAAGGCCAACGGAAACTCAGGCTGATCAGCAGCCTCGGTCAACTCAATAATACACTGGAGTATTGAAGTTCAAGATGAAAACAGCTAATTCAATCAAACTTTCAATCAATAGGGATGGAATTTGCAATCAGTTTAGACTTGACCAATGGATATTTCCACTGCCCTATTCATCCGATTGCATACAAGTTCCTTTGGTTTGTCTACAAAAGAAAATATTTCAATTTGATATGCTCCAGTTTTTCTCAACATAACAACTTGAGCTTTTTCAAAACTTATCAACTGCATCATCACCCAGTTCAAGTCAACTTTATCAGCAACTGCTGCATATCTGGACTACATCCTCCAAACAAATACTTGGTAAGTTCTATTCTGGTGAAGGGAAGAATAATCTCCTGTACCTTTTATGTTACCAAGGCTTTTTAGTGAACTGGGAACAGTCAGATCTCAGCCCATACCAATGTTTTGTCCATCTGGGCATCATCAGTCTCAACATTGTCAGCCATTGTGTTATGAATTAATGAACTCAGAGTAGATTTCCAAGTGAGTGGATTACAGCTAGAGCGTTCAAGCAGCTCCTCTGCTTGCTGATTGGGCAGCAGATCTGATTCTGCTCGTGTACCTGTTCATGTGCTTCTTGCAGATGGTCTTTCTGGTTCACTGGTGGCCTTTTTCCAGTCATCTTGAGGATAAAGTCAGGATTACAACCAAAGTAGCAGTAGTCATGATTACAACCAAAGTAGCATTATTCCTGCATCAGTGGTGCAATAAAACTCACTCATGGCAGGGGGTCTTCTGGAAAACCCAAAATTACAGTTTGTATGGATGTCAGTTCGTACATAGGGGAGCCCACCTGTTGCCATGTTTTGACATAGTCAGTGGCAAGTGGGGTCCGGAGGATTGCATCTTCATAGCAATCCTGTAGAAATGAAGGTTTTTATCAGTGCTTGTCATGTTGCACAATGACTGACTCAGTGGGAAAGTAATCCATATCATATCAGACACTTCAATTAGTGGTTCCTTATCTCCTTGAGATGGGAAGGGTACCAAATTGCTTGAGTTCTTTCTGGTAGGGAAGTTTCTATGCTGGTGCACCCAGCTAAATATAATCAAACAAATCAGACAATCCCAGCAGGCCCAATGTCCCAGCCAGCTTTCTGTCAAGAAAGAGCCAAATCCTTCATACAAATGGTCCATTCCACAATTGAGTTTGCATTGGATTTGTACACAAGGGGGGGGATACTATGAAGGCTCTTTCTGATGCCCACCGTTGTTTCCCTGATTCCATTTGGCAGTGATTTTGGGCTTTAGCCTATCAACCCACCCCCACGTACATTCCATGAAAAATAGTCCAGAAACTGAGGGACAGCACTGGAAACTGATTCTAATAGCGCCTCTCAGGTGGGACAAGTCGAAGGTCAGTGACATTGATCTAGCTATAGACATGCCCAGAAAAATCCCAGTGGAACCAAATCTACAATAGTAGACAGTGTTTCATCCCTGTCTGGACCAGCTGCCCCTTTACATATGTCAAGAGAGCTCAGTTAGGAAAGGAGTTTCAGCCTTTGGTTGTGGAGAGCATCTCATGAACTAGAAGGCCCTCCACTTTAAGGGAAAGTGGCATGTATTCAATGACTAGAGAAAAATCAACAGCATCATCCGTCTGAGTGTCTCAATCCCATAGTTGGCTGATTTCTTTTTATGGCTGTTCAAATATAACAAATAACCCCCAACAACCGTCAAAGGCTACTGCTGCATGATTTCCCACACTTTCAGGCATCATGGCAGAGGTGATATAGGTAATGTTAAAAATATATTAGACATACCAATTTTTTTTTGAATTGACCAAAATCCTTTACCCTGTACCCAAAATGGAATTTCTCATGGGTCCTGACATGGCTCAATTCAAGACTTTGGCCAGAACCTTGCTGTAGCTACTATCATACAATACATGCTTCCTGATAGTCTTAGCTTCAGCACACAGGATGAGTGTTACTTTTCAATGGACCGGAACCATCTCCAGTTCAGATTGGATGGTTCAGCAGTTGTAATGATGCAACCAGGCTTTGTAGCCAGGAATAGGTATTACTTGAAGTGCACTGAGAAAAGTTGTGGAACAAGAAGCCAATTCTTTCCCCCAGTGAATGCAACGATAGAAGATATTGGCCCTCAATCCAATCATCACGGCTGGGGTGGATTATACATATGGTTTACTCTGAAATCTCAAAGGACCAGAGTCACCTTATGAATTTTGGAGTGATCCCTGTAAGCATTGCATTCAAACATGATGTTTCAGTCAGAGACATAATAGAAGATGTTGGCAGGCATGCTGAGACAGCATTCCCGAGTTTGTATCTCTGAGATTTAGCTTAACCCAGATGACTGCAAGATCCATTTCACATTAGCACAATTTCCTTACGAGCATTAGTTTGTCATTTTTGCTGGATTCACCTGTAAAAGTTGTTGGTATATGGAATTTGATAATTCTCTTTTTAACCAGGTATAGTTGTCACAGGTCACGTGGCCATTGTTGTGATGCTGTCATATTAGATGAGCAGGCTATCCTTGATATAGGGAATCCAATCATTCTTCACTTGAAGGATGCCCATGGTAGAGGTAGGATGCTCAGCATTCCCTCCTCCTTTTACCTATTTTCTTAACATTTTCTTCAGGAAATATGTTCGAAGCAGAAATCAGATTTTTTAAACAAAATTATGTTTCTCTGAGAATAAGTACCAAATCACATGATTAAGCACACCCAGCCTCCTCGCAAATGCGAGCATCCTAATCATTGTATTGCACAGTTTAAAACTGATGCCACCAGCAGTGGTCAGGGGGAGGTAATTGTAAGAGTTTCTCCCCTTTGTATATACACAGTGAAGATGACTTTTCGTTTTTGCAGGAGCAGGATTTGGGATGTGGCAAGCTTATTTTCCTAACTATAAAAGTTTTCCATTAAGTATTCTCTGAAAAACTTAATGTAGTAAAATAAATTTGCTTTCCTTTTATTTCAATACCATTTTACTCCAACCTTTTCGAATATAGAATGTTGTTCAAGGGACAGGCTCAACATGTACATGATAGCAAGTTTCTTGTTTTTTATTTTGGTTATCTTCAGGATGAAGATGTTAGACTGTTTTGAGCACTGTAGTGTCCAGATTGGGGACAAAGTCTTCTATACAGTCAAGGAGAAAGATGAGCTCAGCAAAGTAGAACCCCGAAAATATTTACCTCCAGATGTTCTACAAACAGCTGCATGTGCAGCCATTGAAGCCAAAAGCAAGTCCAGTAGTAAATCAAACAGTAGAGCAGACCTTAAAGTGGATGAATCATCGGAAACACAGTCAACTGTTAATGATGATTTTTGTGAAGATGTTAGTCAATCAGATGAGGCGGATCAGTATGAGGATGTTGATGAACCTGACTCCGACGACAGCATGTCTCATTCAGGGACAAAAAGTCCCTTTATTCCACGTAAGACATCTAGAAGAAAGAGAGGACATTTTTCCACAAAGAATATGAAAAAAGTAAAGGGGAAGAAAGCCAAAAAGAAATCTAAACCAGTTGATAAAGTTATTAAACCAGGTGATAAAGTGGCTGTTGAGATTTGTTACACCTTTACTACAGCCACTGTGGTCTGGCAGGTACAGTAGCTGGTTATAATTTAGTCACCACTTCTAATAAATCCTATACATTTTTGTAGCAAATAGCAGTTTTTAAACTGTCCGTTATTTGATATATCTAGATGAGTTGACCTTTTTTGTTACTTTGCTGACAATCAGTAAAATCTTAGAAATTATGAATGTCGATTTGTTGGATAGTTGATAGACTGTTCAGAGAGGATTTTAAAAGACAGGCTAAAATTAAACATTTTAATTGCCTTATACCTCTATTATGAAAAGATATTTACAATTAATTTATTAGTTTTTAAAGTCTTCCTCCATGAAAATGGGTGACTTTCGTGGCCAAGTGATTAGGGCTCTGACCTCTACAGATTACTGGCATCTCACCTCTGTCCATGCCATTTTGAGTCTCAGCTCAGACAGTGTGGGTATGTGAAAGCTTGCCAGTAGCTTCCCATGGGTTGGTGGGCCTTCCTGGGGTTTTTCCCTGGTTATTCCTCGACCAGTTTTGCTGGCTTTCATGTAAAGCTTTTCTTGTGCTGAATAATGGCATTAAATCCACAAAACCCATCCATGAAAATAAGTAATCTTTAAATTTTAGAAGTTTATGGATAAATATTTAATATTTTGTCCTAATTGTACTTCAGAATGTTGCCGTGGTCTTGTTTTGAGCATGATGTTTCAATATTTCTTTATGTTTTGAAAGTGTAAATCTGACAGACTGTTGCAAAATCATCTGATCCTGAGCAAAAGTTTATTTGCCCGCAGATCCTTATCTGTTTGTTTTCCTGGTTACTCCTAACAGACTGCATGGACCTAGATTTGCCAGCCCATTATGTAACTTCAGATCTGGGTCTGTGCAGTTTTCAAATAGGTCTTGTTTAAAAACAAGTAGATACAATATTTAAAATTCTGTTGAGAGCATCATTCAAAATGATATTTACTGTATATACTGACTTATAAGATGAATCCAACTGCAAACTGCATAGCCCCGTTTCTATCGCCACATAATGTGCCAGCAGAATTGGGTAAGTGCAGCTTGTTAGGAGTAATCAGTAGAACAAACAGCATAGACTCTGATCTGCAAGTGCATTATGCTATGGTAGATCAAGATCTTTGTTGTTTGCAGTTTGACATGTAAGCCAGTATAGATGGTAATATAGATGAAATAATATGGTAATTGATTCTAATCACATCTGTGTCTTAATGCAGTCTGCATCTTGTTTAAATATGAATAATTTCCAGAGGAAATATTATTTGAGAAGTCTTCTTATTAAAGTACAAATTGTGTTAAATAAATGCATCATAAGGAGCACCACTACATTTTGACAAAATATATCTTTGCAATCCAGTCATATTACTATCAGTGGGTTTTATTGTTTCTTCTTTTGTAATGTATTCGTATTTTAAGAAATTATCATTGTTCATGTAAATATCCTGACCTTTAAATTTTCATTATACCAGTTCCAAATTGGTATTAATTTTTTTACATTACACTGTACATACAATTTCTGGACAACAATTATGTTTTGAAACCTAAGCTAAGGAAAACTGATGAAAGAACGGACAACCATCAGGCCAGGAAACTATTATCACATGGATTAACTAAAGGAGTTCTCAATGGGCATGAATTAGAATCGCTGATTTACTCTGCAATTAACGATCATGCAGTTCCCTAAATAATGCAGACACTTGTGTTATCATCTCAGTTTTCAGTGGCAGATTTTTCCATCATTAACTCATTTCTATACAGAGGTCCCCCTCATATATGGCCACCCCTTCTGCACTGGGAAAGTGGCCTTATAAGACGGGTGGCCTTTCCAGAAGGGGGACTATATTTGTGAGATTTGTATGTATATGTGTATATAGTAGGAAAGCTACATATAACTTAAAGCAGTTAATATCTTCATTTAAAAGTAGTATTAATTATTAAAATGTTCTTGTCTTAAAAACAGATTTATTTCAGGGTTACATAAATTAATAGTTTGTATTCTTGGGCGTGAAATGTGAGGGGGGGTATTGTTGGCATGCGCATTACATAAACATTCAAAAACATTATTTGAGTCTTGGTACATATGCTGTTTCATTTATAAAATAATTCTCTTTTCCATTTACTCCATTTTCCCACTGCTACAGAATGTTCTTCTTATTTTACGCTCTTGTTTATTTGAGTCTTCCCAACATAAATGTTTCGGCATGTGAACTCTCCCCATTGTCGTTAACTCGAATAACTTTTATTTTCTTCTGAAGTATTATTTCGTTTACGTGATGACATGTTAAAGTTTTGTAATGATTTATTCCTATGTGGCTAATCGTACAATACTGCAATTTAATTTTGCAGACGAAACATTTGTAAACAAAATGCCTTATTATACAGAAAGTGATCCATGAACTGTCATGTTTTTTTGGTCTTTGTCTGGTACCCCGTTTTGTTTGATGTTAATTGTTTCTCTGGTGTGTGTGTGTGTTAATCCACAAAATCTTATTTTTAGCCTATCTGACCATGTTATGATCTTGACAATTACGTCATTAGTAATCATCAATTTAAAAAAAAAAAAATATTCCACTGTGTGATAAGCCCAAAGCTCTATGAAAACACTGCTGACCCATTTCTATCTGACCATGTTATGAGCTTGACAATTAAAAACGTCTGGTCATAATCGTCAATTTAAAAAAAAAAAATCCACTGTGTGAAGCCCATAGTTCTATCACAACACTGCTGACCCCATTTCCTGCCAGTGTTGGCGTTCATGATATAATGATAACCTTAGTGGTACATATACTTTAGCCAACACTTCTTTTAGTAACGAAAACCTGACATCCAGAAACAGACATCGGGAAAGATAATTGGATTATTTACTCACCATAATTAAATATTGGTTCTAGACAAATTAATAATAAAATGTGGCCGCTTGTGAGGGGTAAATTTTACTTGCACTAATATGGTGGCTGCTGGTCACGTTAGCGGGGTGGCCTTTCTTGAGGGGTACTTTTAAACACAAACTCTTCAATGCCAAGGGATTCTGGCTGTAAAGAGTGGGTGGCCGCTGGTCATGGGGGCTGTTCATGAGGGGGTCCACTGTATACATTTTGATCTTAAGACCTATTGGAGCCAAACAAAATAACTATTTTGTGATAAATTCCCAAACCAGTCTAAATGATTTGACTCATTTGCACCATGTTTCAGTGAGTCCTCACCATGTTTAAAGTTCTATAGTTGAGATTTGAAAACATGGCTTATATTTCAAATTTCAAAGCTTGGATAATATGAAATGATGTAATTTTAACAGTATATTCTCTTGTCAAACAATCGTTAATTTATGAAGCAATCTCCATACTCTGATTTGCTCCAATCAATAGCTGCATACATGATTAGAATCTGTGGCCAGGACCTAGTTAGAGATTAGTTCCTAACGATGATTGTGGCTTATTTGACTTTAATTAGTTAATTTCATTACTGTATATACTTGCTTATGAGTCCAACTGCAATCTGCAAAGACCCAGATCTGTCATCACATAATGCACCAGCAGATTCAGGTCTGTGCATTTTTTGTTAGGAGTAATCAGTAGAACAACCAACATAGACCCTGATCTGCAAGCACATTATGCTATGGCCAATCAGGATCTTTGTAGTTTGCAGTTTGGCTTGACTTATAAGTGAGTATATATAGTAATAACTGGCAGACATGAGTATGTGGGAAAGCTTGCCAGTAGCTTCATGTGGGTCATTGGTTCTTCCTGGGTTTGTCCATGAGTTCTTCCTTTAGCCTATTGTGTGCTGAAAAATGGCATATAACCCATAACAACCGCATGTAGCTGAACTGAATTTTGCAAATAAGAGAAATGAACACCAGAACTGCAGCCAGATATTTGTATTCATAACAAGAAAATGCTGAAACATATCATATAAGAGTTCCTTATTGACTGGCAAGAATGTAATTCAACCTAGTTTATCTGCCCACTTCATCCAGTGTTGAACTTGTTGGGCATATCAATACACAATCCTGACAGTAGATATGTTAATTTTCTGGACAAATTATTCAGAAAAAGTAATATTCATTAACACATATTAAATTATCTGGACAGAGAAATAGGTAATTATTTTGTAATGTCTGGATATTTAAAATAATGAAATTAGGTCTCCTTATCAAATTTGCTTAATAACTGACTTAAGGTAAATTCATCAACACTTGTTGGGCTGGCTAATTTGGCAGCAAAGACTTGATTTTTCTCTTTCCCTAGCTTCTCATTTTCATGGAAGGATACTAGAAAGGTTTAATTGTAAATGGACAGGTTTATAAAATTTGTCACATGCCTTAAAAAGTTTCTTCTTTCAAGAAAAAGTGTATTTTCAGTAGGAATTGTTTGACCAAATAGCTTTTTGTGATATTATAAAATATCCATATTAAGAGGATATCCCAATAGCTACCAAACTCTACATTATTTTAAAAAATTTGATTTCATATTTAGGATGGAACAGAAGAGGAAGGAATACCCTCTACAGACTTGTTTCCCATTCACCATTTAGATGAACTTGAATTCTTTCCAGGAGATTTTGTGGTTGATGCAAAAGGTATGTGTGAAGGCTCATAATGGTTCCCAAGGTCAATGTGGGAGTGGTTATTTGGCCAGGTTTTCTTTTAGAGTTCCAAAAGATAATGTTTCTTTGTTCACCTCCACTCAGTACCTCCTCCGTCCCCTGTGACTAATTAGGGTGCATATCAGCAACACATTATATCTTGATTGTAAACATTTCCATACAGCAGCCAGTTTGGGTTGCATTTCTTTTTATCTTTGAGGAGATATTTAATTTGTAAGGTTTTGATGATTGTCAAATGCTGATGTTCCCTTACGTAATATGAATGATTAAAAACATTTTTATCTTTGAGAATGTCAACAAGTGAATTTGACAAATCTAGGGCAGTTTTGAATCCTAGTTGACAGACTACTGGGCATAAAGCCTCATCCCTGCCTGTGTACAAATCTGGGTATCTTTAATTCAGACAGATGTAATTATTTTCTGACATTGCTGGCTGGCACAGACATCAAGTAGTTAATCAGTCCCAGTACTCCATCCTGGCTTCTGACGAGCTGGTCCAGCCATCTGGAAACTTACTGTATGATATAAGCAGCTATGAATCTGTTTCAGAATAGTGTACATTGCCTCAATCAAAACTTCTGTGGTGACAGTTTCCTATAACCAACAAACTGCTATGTTCAGCTTGATTGTCAATGCTACCTGTATATGAAAATGCAGCATCATATTTTGAGCCATCTCGCCAGCCCATTCAACTGCACTGACCTGTGTTCCACAACTGGACCCCATTCTATGTTAGATATGACAGCCCACTTTACTTGCAGATACTTGGCGATGGATGGTGAAGACTTCATTTTTATTATTGCCATATGGAATGATGTATCCATGGACATACAGGATGGGACATTTCTCTGCTTCTTTGAAGATAAAGATACTGACCTTTCTGATCCTACTATGGTGAGAACTGAGGTTAGTTTTAAGGTGGCACTTGAAGAGATATCGAGAATCATGCCACCTTGAGATTTCCCTTCTCCTCCTGTAGTTAGTATTTCAGGGTCTATATGGAAGCTGATGACAACAGCAAACACCTGTCCTTCTGAATTTTACTTCAACTATTGAAGACTGCAGAAATTTCTGGGCATCTTGGAGGGAATTTGCATACCTGGTAATTCCATAGCTTTTTGTTAAAATAGTTACTTGCTACATTGTCACCAAATTGACTCTGGTGTTTGCTATACAAAGATACCAAACTTAAATAAAGATATAATTGCAGTCAGCATGTCCTCTCCACTTTCCTACAGAGTGAATAGATAATTAATGCTATGTCCAAATGAAGGGGGAATGTCATCACAACTTCCTCTTTTCTTGACCAGGCTTCTTTTGTTATCTTTCAACTAGCAGAGAAAGCAAGATGACCACATATAGAAAGCATTTACATGCTAAGATTATAAATATGGCAGCTCACTACACCATGGTCAGAAGTAAGAAAAGATGTACTACTGCCTTGTTTTTCTCTAAAGTTCTATCATTCTGTGATCCTGTATTGTCTCCCATTGAGTTCCCCACTGAGGAGCTCAGGGAACAGGTGGCACAAGACTTGCTCCTTCAGCTCCTTGTACAATCCCCTCTTCCTGCATGACCCCAGCAGGCAGCTTATCAGAGAAGGGATGATCTCCATCAGTAATCTCACATGGCCATTAATCAACAACTACTCGATCTTTTTGTGGCCAGTTGAGTTACAGGTAGTCAAGAAACGAAGTTTATCCTCCTTCAAGCCTCCCATTTGTCATCAATGACTTGCTGTCACCCCCTGCCTGCTGTTGGGCCTCCTGTGAGTGCCAGACACCTTCTCTTTCATCATACTTGGATGGAATTATTTCCGCAAAGTAGTTGGGTTATCCAGATAATTTCTGAGGGACTTCTGATTTCTCTCATTAACCATCCCCTTCATGGAAATTCTAAATGTCCCCTTGAAAACATACATTTGGCAGAAGATTATAGACTTTTTGTGCTCTTAAAGTGGACAGTTGAGGTAGTCACAAAACTGGATTCCCCAGGCTTCTGTTTTGGGCTGGTTTGGGTTATGAAGGCAAAGGGAAAGTGGAAACTGGTGATAGATCTGAGCAAACTCAATTAATTTGTTATTGCCCCTAGCTTCAAGATGAAAATGGCAAGATCTGTCCATCTGTCTGTCCACAGTGACTGTGATCAGCCCCAACCTGTCTGATACATGTTTCCTTATTCTCCTTCTGTTAAATCATTGTGCAAAATACCTACACTTCAATTTCGCACCCTTCCAGTCAGTCTCAATCTCAGCCCCTGGACCTTCACCACATTGGACTGTGTCACTGCTCACTACAGGACATCATCCTCCACAGCAACAGCAGTGTAGCTGGACAACATACTGCAACAGATCTCTTGCATCTCAGCCACTTTTACATGCACCCTCTGCAGATGGCCCTTCTGGCACAATGGCACCTGTTCTCAGGTCATTTGGATCATCAAGTTAGGATCACAACTGAAATTAAACACTTCCTGCTTCAGTGACAAGACTGTGTGATATGCAGCAGGAATGCCCTTGGACACTTGACAGCCAGAAATCACAATCTGCACAGATGTCAGGTTGTCTTCAGATCAACCTCCTGTAGATGCATCAAACGCAAGATTATCTTGATAATATTGGACAACTTGGCCATGGTCAGCTACCACCTAAAATGGGTGGAAGAGAGACTAAATCACCCGATCTCTACATTATGGTTTGGGAATACCTTTTGTTAGTGTACCCAGCACCACATAAACATAAATGTCTGACATATCCAGGGTAGGCTTAATGCCCTAGCATGGGTCATCAGTACCCTTTCTATCAGCTGTTCTAATTACCCATCTGTGATAGGATAGATCATGGATCAGTAAAAGAACAGTGCATGTTGGCTTTCCAAATACTGAACTTGCATGCCTTGCTCATATCAAACAAGCCCTCAGAAAAAAGAGGTAGTGGACAGAATTCCAGAGGCATGGAGGACCACCACTTTGGAAGCCTAAGATGGAAAGTGGACAGTTGCAGAAAAACGTCACTCCTTTAATATCCTCAGTACTATGAATTACAAGTTTACTTTGTTGGATTTTCAAGAAGTTAGCACCAGTCACTATAAAATGCTATGTTTTCAGGATTTTCAACATGTTTTGTTAGCATTCTGCTTGATCTTCTGGCTAATTTAGACTTATCTTGGCCTTTTGTCTGAATTGGTACTTGCATTGGGTTCTGATGTAGTTAAACAAGTCATCTTTTGAACCACTGTACTGACCTTTAATAAAAGATCTGCTTCCTTTTCATCAGGCAGAATCAGTTAACTTTATGCCATATTGGGCCACCCAAACTTTTTGCAATTCTACCAAAATAGTTTAGTTTCCATCATGAAGGTCTCTGATTTTACTGACTAGAATAGGCTCCCATTAATGGGAAACTTGACCTTCGCTAGTCTTTTCTTTGCAAAGATATCTTCAGGACACCACCAAGGTTTTGAGTGTACTTAAAACAGTGCTTATCCAAAGAGGAAGCTCTTGTATGTTTTTATCACTCCAAGGAGGAAAGAACAGTATATTCACAAACACTCTCTCATTCTTGGTTTGATTGTTATTCAGGCAGAGAATTAACCCAAGACCATACAGATTTCTTATGCATATCATCTCATGAATTCAGAGCAGTTGCTACCAGCCTAGTGCTGGATTGAAACTACTCTTGGACATTACTGATACCATGTCTCCAGCTTCCATCTGAGAAACATTTCATCTCAGAAGGCTCATTTTGATGTAGGTCCTGAATTATAAACTCAGTGGATTGCATTCCAAGGTC